>NW_004624868.1:1932350-1966672 GCF_000247695.1 Heterocephalus glaber
GAAGAAAAAGTCCAAAGGGGTAGGGGAGGTGGGAGGGGTAGGGAAAAGGCAAGAAGGGAAAGGAAAAATTATGAGAAAAGAAAAAAATGGAAACAAAGTCTTTGTAAATAGGGAAGGGTGGAGGGGGTGAAGGGCGCACAGGGAATGGGGATAAATAAGAACCAAGATTCATCATGTACAGGTACAAGCACCCAATGATAAATGTAAATGTATTGTATGCCTAAAATGTACCAATAAAAGCATTTAAGCAAAAAAAATCCGATGAGCAATCTTTAATTATCTTTGTAACAAGTAGAATAATATATACAATTCATAATCAATACATGCATAGACTGGGCTCTGTGACTTAACAATGAGAATACCATATAATGCAAAAAACATTGCCAGGCTGCACATTATAACAGAAAAATTATGACTATGACAAGATAAGTCCTCCACCTTAAAATTGTCTACTATTGTGCTATCACTATAGTCAAGGTAAATATTTTGTAATTACTCTTTGATGTCCAGGTTTGCAGATAATATTTTCAAAATGTTTGTGTCATCAGTCTTCCCATTATTGAAATAATTTTTCCTTTAAAATACTGAAGATGATGCATGAGTTACAATTGCATCTATAGTTTTAATTAAATCTCTTAAGAATCAAAGAATTCAAGCTGATGTCCTTTTTACTACGTGGCCTTATCTAGTATATGAGTGTCACAGATTGCATGGACAACTCATTCTCTTTATCTCCTCTGGGACAACATGTATTTAGGATGTACTTGGTATTCCGGAGCTTGGGAATCCTTTAATTGAATTCAATTTCTTTAAAAGCTATTGACCTTTTAATTTTACTTGTTAAATTTTATCCCTTAACAATTTTGTCATTTCACATTTTCCCAGAAAATTACCCTTTTCACCTAGGTATAATGTAAACAGGTTAAAACATTCTTAAAAATTGTCTACCTGTTCTTTCCCCTTTCATTTTGTAGTATACATTCTTGAATCTACCTTTTAATTGGTCAGGCTTTCCGTGGCTTTTTTGCTGTTTTCAAAATCTCAGAAGCAGTTTTAGGTTTTGGTAATATTTTTTATGATGTGATTATTTTTGTATATGATGTGATTATTGGTTTCTTTTTTTCTTAAATTCTTTTATTGGTACATTTTAGGTACACAATACATTTACATTTATCATTCGGTGCTTGTATTTGTAAATGATGTATCTTGGTTCATATATTTTCCCCATTTCCTGCCCTCCCTTCACCGCTTCACTCTTCCCTATTTACAAAGACTTTGTTTCCATTTTTCTCTTTTCTCATAATTTTTCCTTTCCCTTCTTTCCTTTCCCCTACCCCTTTGGACCTTTTCTTCATATTTCAAATTATCAATTATTCATTTTAATCATTTTAATCCTTATGGAGTACTACTCAGCCATAAAGAACAAGAAACTAGAGCCATTTACAGCTAAATGGATGCATATTGAGGCCATACTCTTGAGTGAAATAAATAGGAAACACGTGTAAACACCCAATAGTTTCTCTAGTGTGAGAAACTGAAAGTTTAAATAAGTATTATTGGTTTCTTTGTTCCTTTTAAAAAATTTATTTTATGATACACAATTTTACAAAAATGTATATTTTCCCATCATAAACCCTTGGTATTTAAGACTCCTTGTCTCCCAAGTGGGAAGCATGAATTTTTCTTCAGCAGTTGCTTTATGTATCCTTAGTGTTCTTGATTCATTTTGTCTTAGAGTTATTTAGTTGTAAGCATCTTACAAGGTACCTTTTTGACCAAAATGTCATGTATATTAAAATTTTACACACATGACCCCCCCACACACACACACAGACATTAAGGCCATGGAGATAACACATATTTTAAAAGCTTGACCATTTTAGTCTTTCCTTCATGCTTTTAATCCACTTGAAATTTTTCTCTATATGCTTTTATATAGGAATCATTTTGTTTCTTCCCCTATGGACACAAAGTTGTCTCAGCACCATCTATTTAAGTGGCTGTGCTATCTTCACTGCATGAATATGAAATGCCATCATATGTGAAGTGTATGTGACATTTAAAGCATTTAATTTGACTATCCATGCACAAATACCACATGCCACTAATTATTGTAATTTTAAAATAAGTTTTGATATGTGTTAGAACATCTATGTTATGGCTTATATCTATCTAGATGTCCCCCAAAGTCCCATGTGCTCATAGGTGGGGCTTTTGGGAGGTGGCTAGATTATGGGTATGTGACATCAGATTAGTCCACTGATTGGTTTAGTGTAGTTGTGGATGACAGAATTACTGAGGAGGCAAGACCCACCCTGGATGTGGGTGGCACCAATCATTAGCCTTATAACATGGATGGACTATAAAGGAAAGAAGGAAGGCAGGTGTGCTGCTTCCTGCTTACCTTGCCATGGACTGTTTCTCCTCTTTGATGCCCCTTTGTCATGCTGTCCTGCCTTGGAGCCAGCACTCCAAGGACTGAAACCTCTACAAACTGTGAGGCAAAACAAACCTTTCCTCTTTTAACTTCAGTTGTCGAGAATTTTGCCCCAGCAATGAGAAAGTAAGACAAAATATAAATGAAAATATACTCTTATTAAGTATATCTTTAATATTCTTGGTCTTAATGCTTCCACTTTAAAAATTTAGAATTAATTTATATTCCATCCACAAAAAAATAGGGTTTTTCATTAAGGGTGTAATTTGAGGGATATTAATATATTTAAAATACTTAATATTCCAATCTCTGAACTGTGATATCTTCTCACTTAGTTAATCTCTTTTACTATTTTCCAATAAGGCACCAGCCTTATTGGCCTGTGAGACCCTCACTCCCAGAAAGCAGAACATTCAAGCCCCCTTCAATCCAAGCATTTTTTAACATCGTTTGCTCTTCACAGTCAGCCACTGTTAAGTTGTGGGGAAAAGGCATTCTCCATGGCTGTGTTCTGCAGCACATGCAGCAGCTTCTGACTCTCAGGATAGTATTCTGGGGAGGCCTGCCAGCCAAAGGCCATGTGTCTCTGAAGCATTAGCCATTTATTACTCCAGAACAGGTCAGTTTGGAAGGGAACAAAGAAGTTCTGGTGATCACAGTCTGACTCACAGCATTTCAGTAGCATCACCCTGATTTTGCCCTAACTGTTGCTCCCTGTCCTTTGGAGCTCCATCCCACACACTGTTCTCTCTGAGAGATGCCCCTATGTGTGGATGATTTAAAGTTGGAGGAACAATTTAACACAGTTGCCCTGAGCTGCAAATCCCAGATTAGTGGCCATAACACTACCTCCTCTGCAACTGATGGCCAGTTGAGACATTGCTCAAACCCTTCAAACTATTGGCATGAAAGATAAACTTATGAAGAACAGCTTTGAATGAAGGGATTATTGATTGCTGCCACAATACACAGCACATTCAGGAACTATTGGGGAGATGGTTGGCAGTAAAAAAAAATGAGTTTCATGTTTACAGCAAAGCATAAAAGGCTATTTTGCATACTAAGCTCTAACTGGACTTATTGACGTTTTGTACAAAACCAGAAAAGCAAGTTGACTAATATGGGATTGCCATATTTGTCAACACTTTTTCCCCAATGTGACTCATTGCCATGAGAAGTATATTTTTTAATGCCATCTGGTGATGAGCATTTGGCAACATTTTCCTGAATATTCAACAAGGCCACTGTGAAGGAAAGGCAGTGTTCTTGGCTTCCTGTAGCAGTGCTGAAGTGGGTCACCAGGTATTTACAAGTCACATCTTTCCTCCTTCTTCTTGTCACAGGCAGGATGGCTCTTGAAAAGGGAATCTGCTCCTCAGGTAAATTTGTTAGTTCAAGAATGATGTACAAAGCTTTGTCTACATGGCACAGTGCTTTGCAGTGGCTGGGATTTACTGATTTAGCTCAACTTTTGCATTTGTGGAGTATTTTACAATGACAAAAATCTGATAGTTCAAAAAAAATCTGTTCAAAGACAACTTATTCTTTGAACAGATGACTCTATCATTATTTTATTCACTCCTATTTAGAACAAAAGCTATGTTTAGAGCAAGGAAAGAATCATCCCATTGCTTAGAGAAGATGGCAGAAGGGTAGCAGATGACAAAGAAAGAGTACACTATAAACTCATTTTTCCTTCATATAAGAGGAAATGCACATTTCCTTTGAATGTTGTAAACAATAAGGAATATTTCCCTAATCCATCTATAGACTTTGCAAAGACAGATATATTTAAATGGGTCAGGGCCTCAGGTCACAATTCTGTACTTTGAAAAAACAAAACCTCTTGAAATCAACCAGATCACACTGCAGAGCAAAAAATAAAATTTCCTGGCTAAGCTGACATTTACAGAAGATTTCCCTCATGGCTGCAACAGAAATTCACTGAGCCCTGATGCCAAAATCCAAAGCTAGAGCCTTGGGCATTAGCATTTTTCTGCTCTTAAATTCTCCTCTTCTAAAAATATCATTTTGTTTTTACCCATTTGTAACTTCAAAAGGAAATCTAGAAATAATAATTGAAAATAATAATAATGGCTGAGACTTAATGGGAATTTTATATATGTGTTGGAGGATCAAATAGGGCAATTCATGTGATGGTCTTAAATATAGCATCTAGCATACAATGAATAAACATTAGTTCCTACTGTGCTACTTAGTCCTTGTTAAAAAACACTTGACTTTGTTAAAAATGAACTTGCCCTGGTATTTAGGGAATAATGAAGTCTCTCTACCTGTCACATTCTATTGCATTCATTTTCTCTACTCAAAATGATCTGCACTGCAGATTGGGATATGACATTCTTGTATTTGCATCAAGTTTTTACGTGCCAAGCTCTCTCTTAATTTCCTATTCCCTGAATCTGATCCATTCTGGCTCCTCTTCCATCTGCTCTCTCACTGTCACTTTGATCCAGTGATTCTTCCTCATGCTGCTTCATTTCTGAGCTTTACTGGGTCCACAGAGTTCACACCTCTCCTGGTCCAGCCTCCTTACCCATGTTTCACAGGTTCCCAGGTCATAAGAGTGAGTGACATGGTCGCTTTTGCTTTTTCATGTGGGTTGCAGCCCAACAAAAAGCCAGGTCTATGATCAAAATCCTTGAGTCATGTTGAGTTTCATGTTTCAGAGACTTTCTTTTTGTTATAGTTATATACTTCACAAGTATTTTCGAATTAGCAGTCTTTCAGTTGACTGCATTATATTTCACAGAATACTTTTGGAAAGGAACCTCTTACACTTTCTGCTTTAAGCACTACTCATGACTTCATTTGTTTATTCAGCCAGCCATCATGCAAGTCACAGGTCTGAATCACAGTGAGGTGCACAATTGATTTTTTAGAATAAAATGACACAGGGCAATGATCTTAAAGCAAAGGACTCAGAGTGTTGTTCAATCATACAGTAGTTGGCTACCATAAGTGAGGCTCTGGATTTGTTTTGGGTTTTTTTCTTTTCTTTTTTTGGTACTGGGGATTGAACTCAGAACCTTGTGCTTGCAAGGCAGGCAGCAGAACCACTAAGCTAAATCCCTGGCTGGATTTGACCCATAGTAACACACACTGTTGTGGCTTGCATCTAGATATTTCCCCAAAGTCTCACGTGCTCATAGTTGGGTAGTTTCAAAGGTGGATGGATTAGGGTGTGTGAATGTGGATTAAGGCTGTGATACTGGGATTAAAGTGTGGATAATGGAAGCCCCACCCTGGGTACGGGTGGCACCAGTCAATAGGCTTGAAGCCTGGATGGACTACAAAGGGACAAAAAAAAAAAAGGCTTGCTACTGCTGCTCGCTGCTTTGGCTGCTTGCTGCCCTCATGCTGCCATGCCATGGACTGTTTCTCCTCTCTCATGCTCCTCTGCCGTGGCACCCTGCTTTGGAACCAGCTGACTATGGGCTGAAATTACTGTAAATTGTGAACTGAAATAAATCTTTCTTCATTTAACTTTGGATATTTTGTCTCAGCAACAGGAAAAGCAACTAGCACACACACACAGAAAAGCTCCACATTCATTCTGTACCATCACCACCCTAAGAGCCTTCTGTTGAGAAACAAGTAAATTTATGAGAAACACAGTGCTCTACCAGCTTAGAGTTCAATTCCAAAAGTAATTTGTCAAGTTCTCCATATTTTACTTATTATACACTTCATTAGCCAACAGAATCGGCAACTATTACACAATAGCCATCCAAGCAGATGCTAGTACATCAAAAAAGATCATCCCTGTGGCTAGTGCAGAGGAAAGATCCAATTTCCTGCACAGCTGAATTTTATTTCAACATTGTAAAATTTCCAATTTCTCAGTAAAACCTCAAGTAACCAAGAAGCTTCTGGGCTTAGTGCTCATTTCTTGTCCTAGTGCTGAATTTCTTCTCTGTCCTGGATTGAATTCCTATGAATTCTGGAGTCAGAGAGAAGTTGCCTAACAGTGGAAGCTACACCAACATGAATCTACAGAAAAAAACTTTAAAAGCTATAATCTGTGAGTTTCTGGATAGATATTAAATATTTCTTTTTACTGTTTTTGTTTTAATTTCTCAAGGTCCTTCATAGGCAGGAAATGAGAACTATGATTGATAAGAGTCTTGACAATCATAGGTCATTATTCCTGGCATGATGTGCTGGCTGCCTCACGACAGGCCCAGGGCAATGGGGTAGATTGATCATGAACTGGAATTTCTAAAACCATCTGCCAATGTAGACTTTTCCTCTTTACAAGTTGGTTAATTCAGGTATTTTGTTACAGTAGCAGAAAGCTGACTAACACATGTACAAAACAGAAAACTTGGCATCCTATTAAAAATATCTAACATTTATTGAGAACAAAGTGTATGCCAGGCATTAAGGATATATTCAACAAAAAATCATGAAATAAGACCACTTTTCATTCCCATCTTATAAGAGAAATGTATTGCTCAGTTATGATAGATTCCTCACAGCTATGTTGAAGGTAACTCAGGTGCTGATGGTGCTCTGACCTCCAGAAAACTATAGGTTACAAGTAGATGAGCTGGATAGCTTATGCATCCCTCCAGAACTCACTCATCCTTCACCTCCTTTTCCTGTACCCCCAGGCTCCTAGCTGGATATGGTCAATGTGAAACCATAGTCCAGAAATAAATAAGAAAGGAGAGTAAGGTTGTCATGTTTGCTTCTTCATGGAGCAATATCATGAGTGTTGGTGTCTTGATAAGTCAGCAACTCCTGGCAAGCAGGCCTCTCACACCACAGTCTCTTTCTCTAGTTTCTAGTAATTGCTGCCCACTGTAGGCCTTTCAGAAGGCATAGCGCCCTACTCTTCCCTGATGTGAGGTACAGCACCACCCGTCTATCCAACTGGAGTGTTGTCTCTTTCTTGTCAGAATCCTGATAGATTTATACTGTCTATCAGAATATGTTTCATCAGAAGTGAATTATAAAATCCATGGGTACTTTTCTCATCCCTGTGGAGGAGATAGAACCTGATTATTATGTAAGGGCAATAAACTAGGCATGTCTGATCACTTCGGTTTCTGTCTCATATACAGCATTTCATAAATTGGATTAAAAACAACTATGAGTCAATACATATTTTAAATACTTAAATTTCTAATTAACTTGAACATGCTGCTATATGAATATATCTTGGCAATTTCTGTCTGATTTCCTTATTCTTATTGTCTCACCCTACAATTTAGAATACATGTTATGTATTTTCACTCCATGTCAAACTCAAAGCAATGGTGGTCTTTTTTTTAAAAGCCCTAAAGAAATGCAGCTTATGAAGAATAAAGTTTTGGGGGTTCTCCTAGGAAGAACTTAGAATTGTGCAAAATTAGAGTGTACAGCATCACATCTATCGAATACTGGGAGGACTATAGATTTAAAGAGATCATTAGTTTTAATGATGGCACAAAAGTGTTTTATGAACAACCTAACTGAGCTAGGTGGAGTAAGTTTAAATAACTCTAGTCTCAGTCATGTTCATTGTATACTTTGGTTCTAATGGAAGCACACTATATTTACCAGGAAGATATGAATGACACAATCCAGATTTATTTTCCCTTTGTTCAAACTTGTGTATCTCATGAACTAATGATGCTCAGTGATAAAATTCTCTCTGAGTAAGCATTACCTTGGCAAATTTTCTGACTCTTCTGTTTATGTGTCCCCATCCTACACCAAATCATATCATCTCCTATGCTGCTTATTGCCTTGGCACACGCCCTGCCAACCTGGGACTATTCATTGCATGTACCTCCTTTATGGAATGGGTGGCACTTTGTGGATAGAACACAGGCATTCAGAAAGAGTGCAGTCAGTGTTTGTGGAATTTATGCAAGATGCTTGGAGCAATGACAATGAAAAATAATGGGCCCAAGAGTACATTCTGTATTTTTAGAGTGGGGCATGCTCTCTAACATGTCTGTTGCCATTTACTTTGATGACTTTGACCTGATTATAAAGGAAAACCCCAAAGAATTTCAAAATAAGAATAGGAAAATGAGTACTTAAATTACTTATTGTATGTTATAGCCCTAGTTAAATCAAAATTTGTGGTGAAGAACATCACTTAAGAATTCTGAGAGCTTGGTTATCTGTCTTGTGGTAGCATATATCATAATGTAACAATGAGGAATTAAGCCAAATAATAGAATGTAAACTTGGAAAAAAACCCAATAGCTGCATGAGTCATAATACATTATTCTAAAGGAATTAGTTTTCTCATTATATGAGTTGGCAAAAGCAATTTCAACTTGCATCCATCAATATGAGTTGTTTTGGAGCAACACATCTGCTAAAAAATAACTACTTAAAAAGTCAATTTTTAAAAAACCCCAGAATAAATCATCTTGATATGAGAATGTGTGGGGTTCAAGGTCCAGTAGAGAGGGAGAACCAACAAAGATGAGGCTGGAACATGACATTAAGTGCTTCTTCAAAGAAGTATTTGTCAATTCCAAAGGAGTGGCTGAGATTACAAGGGAGTGAACAGATCTCTCAGCAGCCCAGGCTAGTTTAGAGGCAGAAAAATTAGAGTTCAGGGCTGCCGAGAGGAAGAGCCTAGAAAATCCTCCAGAGCTGGGTTGAACCCAAACTACTATGTTTAGTGAACTAAATCAAAGAGGTCAGTCCCTTGGTGCAGTTCTACTTCTGTTTGGTTAGCTCTCTGCCAGAGCAGAAATTAACCATCTAGGGCCCAAATATCATTTAGAGACTCAATTTTTCTCAAAAATCTTTTGTATACAAAGCTCAGTTTTCTATAAAAATTAAGTGCTCAAGAAGGCCCAGAGGAAAAGTAGACAATTCAAACAGATCCAGAGATGATCTAGAAAACGGAGTTATCAGACAAAGGCTTTAAAGACATAGCCACAATCAGTATGTTCAAGGAATTGAAGACAAACTAGAGGGTTTAACAAAAACAAACAAATAAACTAAAAGAGCCAAATGGAAATTCTAGAAATGAACTTATATTGATATGTAGTAGGTAGATACAGTATATAGGTGAGTAGAGATAAAGATAGATAGGTAGAGAGATAGATAATTCTACCTATCTATCAAATTAAGAAATTAATGGACACCTTTAAGAGAACACACATCTGAAAAACATTTAGGGAAAAGAGAATATCGAGACCAAATACCAACCGCCTAGCTTCTCTTCACCTATCAATAAACCCGAAAACAGGGAAAAGGAGGTTAACAGGCATACTGAATATGTGTAAAGAGCTAACACAGGAGTTCCTGGGATCCCAAAAGACAAACAGGAAAAGCCAAAGCAATGTCTATAGAGAAAACTAGCATATGCTGATGTCTAAACGGATAATGTCAAGCCACAGTACCAATTGAACTATGAGCAACAAAGGAAAATATGAAGAAAAAGAAATGAATGTGCATTTGATAAAACTGTTGGAAAACAAAGGACATCATTTTAAGAGTGGGAAAAGAAGCAGGCTGTGGTGGTGCAGAGCCATAATCCCAGCACTCTGGGCGACGGAGGCAGGAGAATTGCCAGTTTAAACCTAGCCTAGGCAACTTGGCAACTTAGCAAGACTGTCTCAAAATAAAAAATTACAGGATGTAGCTCAATGAAAAAGCCCTGGGTTCAATTCCCCAAGTCCCCCCCTCCAAAAAAAAAAAAAAAAAAAGAAAAGGAAAGAATGGCCAGAGGAAAAGTGTCATCTTCAGAAAACTAAACAAAAATGGAAGGCCACCTTCCCCTCAAAAGACAATGGAAGTTATAAGAAAACTCAATGTTGTTTTCAAAGAGCACTAAAGGACAAAGAAAAATTAAACAAAATCTACCAACCTAAAATTTTATATCCAGAAAACATACCTCAAAATATTTTCAAACAAAAAGTGAGTGAATTTCTTGCCAACACATTGAGCATAAAGTATATGCTAAATAATGTTCTTCAGGTAGACTGAATATAATTCCACCGGAAATTAAGGATTAACAACCAGTGGAAATAAATGTAGGTAAATCTAAATTAATACTGACTGCTTTAAACAATTACTATTACAATGTCTTGTGGTGATTGAAATATATATCAAAGTATCTATCAAGTTAAAATGTCTAAAAATAGTAGTATTAAAAGTGAAAGGAATGGACGGGAATTTAGCTCAGTGGTGCTGCTGCCTGCCTCACAAGCGCAAGGTCCCGAGTTTGATTCCTGGAACCAAAAAAAAAAAAAAAAAAGTGAAAGGAATATAAATTGTCTTAGTGTTCTGAGATGATTGCCTCCATAAAGCAAAAGAACAAATGTGTATACATATTGTAATATTTGGTGTAATTATTAAAAAGTTTAAAAGAATCTAATTATCAAGTCAGTATGGTGAGAAAATGAATAATAAATAGCACTTATTTCAAAAGTAGTGAGGACAAAACAAGTACATAGTCCAGTTGGATAAAATAAGAAAAAAGAGTAAAATTATAGGTTGTAGAAAAAGAGCAGAAATTACTTTAAAGAAAAAATGAAATCAATCCTTTTTTTTTTTTTTGGTACTGGGGATCGAACTCGGGTCCTTGCGCTTGTGCAGCAGGTGGCAAAACCACTGAGCTAAATCCCTGGCCCAAAAATCTGATAAATCTTTTTTTTTTTTTCCGGTACTGGGGATCAAACTCAGGACCTTGTGCTTGTGAGGCAGGCACTGGAACCACTGAGCTGAATCCCCGGCCCTTGAAATCAATTCTTCAATTAAAGTACAAAAGTTATCAGATTGGATTTATATATATCACTAAGATGCAGAAAAGCAGAAGGGTGAATAGCAAAAGCAATCAGATAACTTTTATAAGAATAAAGCTAATATAAATTTTTAGTTTTAATTAAAATTTTTTAATTTGTAAATTTCACATTCACATATAATTGCAAGAAATACTATAGAGATTTCTTGTATCTTTTACTCAGTTTCCCACAGTGGTAACATCTTTCCAAGCTATAACACAGTATCAGAACCAAGATATTGCTGTTGATATTTTTAACATATAAAATACTCTCAGCACCATAAATGTCCTCCATGGACCTCTGTATGCACACACACTTACCTTTTGTTCCACTCCCTCCAAAGCAAAGGAAGCCATTAAAGCATTCTTCATTTCTAAAATTTTATCATTTTAATAACCTTATATAAATGAAATATACAGTATGCAAACTTTGGGAACTGACTTACTTAGCTCAACTCTCCAGGAAGACTCATCTGAGTTGTGTTAGTAGAAGGCCATTTGTCTTCATAAAAGAGATGGACTGGTGTGTTTGATGTTTACCTGTTGAAGAATATTTGGATTATTTCTAGTTTTCAGCTATTACAATAAAGGTGCAAGAGCGTGCATACATATTCTTTTTGAATAAAAGATTGCTCAGGGATAAGCACCCCAGACTACAATTATCGGGTCATATGGTAGTTGGATTTTTAGGTTTTAAGAAACAGCTGCATATTTTCTAAATGGCTGCCTCATTTTATATTCCCAGTGGCAAGGGATGAATGATCTAGTTGTTGCTACTTTTTGTTTGTGTGTTTTAGCCATTCTCATGGTGTGTAATGATATCTAATTTTGATTTTAATTTACACTTCCCCAATGGTTAATGATGTTGAATATCTTTTTTCTGTGCTTTTTTTGTCACCTATACATTTCTGTTCATGTCTTTTACCCATTTGATAATTAGAATTTTATTTTTTAATGTATCGTAAGAGATCTTTATGGATCCTAGCTAATTGTTCTTTGTCAGATATTTGATTTCTTCCAAGTTTGCTTTTTATTATCCTTAGAGAGTCTTTCATAAAGCAAAAGTTTTAAATTTTGAGAAAGTGTAGTATTTCAGGTTTTCTTTTTAGTGACTTTTTTGTGGATCAATTCTAAAAATCACTTGCCCTGCTCCAATTCCTGAAGATCTTCCTATGCTTATTTTTCCAAATACTTTATACTTTCATGTTTTATACTCAAGTCCATCATCCATTTTGAGTTAATGTTTTGATGAGGTTTAGGTTAAGGCTTGTTTTTCTTTTAATTGTGGACATCCAACTGCTTCTACACTATTTATAGGAAAAGCTACTAAGAATAGAATTTAAAAATTGAGACTTAATTATATGTTCACTATAAGAGAAACACTTTAAATATAAAGATATGGATACTTTGAAAGTAAAATGATGGAAAAATATGCAACAGAGAGCATAAATTGTTGTGGTTATATTTTAAATACAGTGGGTATTAATGTCAAGATAAGGAATAATACTAGCACTGAAAAGGTGTCAGTTTAAGAGGAAGATATAAAAATCCCAAGTGTTTAAGTAGCCAATAATAGAACTTCCAAATACACAATGCATTTCTATATATACCTATGGAAATTAATAGAACATGTATAAAAAGAATTACACAAATCAAGGGGGGAGGGGATTTAGCTCAGTGGCACTGTGCCTGCCTAGTAAACACAAGGTCAGGAGTTCAATCCGCGGTATCAACCCCCGCCCCCCCCAAAAAAACAAAGAAAGAATTACAAACACCAATGCCCTTTGGCCCATAATAAATGGATCAAATAAAAAATTAAAGTGTTTGTCATGTGATCTACACAATCAACACACTAGACGTAATGGAGTAGACAAACTAGACATTTATGGAGTATTTTACCCAAAAGTAGCAGAATATGCATTCCTTTCAAGAGCACATGTTAGGTTTACCACATAAGGGTATTTTCCTGGGCAAGAAAGTAAATGTCATAACATTTCAAGATTGATTAAATTATAGAAAATGTCACCTGACCATTGGGGTATTAGATTAAAAAATCAGTGGCAATAAGACACTCAAAATATTTTCAAATATTTGGAAGTGAACATACTTACAAAGAACTAACCAATCAAATAAGGAATCATAAGGGAAATTAGACAATACACTGAGTTGACCAGCAGTGAACACAGTCATATGTGGTGTGATCCAAATATACAGTGAATGTTTAAATTTTAAAAAATTACAATTGACACCTTGCCATTAATCCTCCACAAATACCCCTGCTTGCTTTGAACACACTTATCCTATCATTCATGTCACTTTCTGAAGCAGGTCTGGAGGTCCTCTTTCCTATCTTTACAAAGTGTGATAAAAAAATATGTGAGTATTGCTGCCAGTCTCTTCCAATGGTAAGGCAGGTTTGTAAAGTCCTTACTGTGTGTCTTCACCCCCTTATTCATGGGACCCAGTACCACATGGCTCTAGGCTCTTCCCCAAAGTCAGAATGACCATGAAGGCTAAGTGTTTTGTATTGATTCAGGACTCAAAACAGCCACAACAATATGACTAAAGACTCTCACAAAAGAGGACTTCCAGAACGGCATCAGAAAGTGGCAGGAACATTGGGCAAGTGCATTCAAACCAAAGGGGAATATTTTAAGAGCCACTGATGGCAATGTGTCTTACTGTAATTTAAAGAACTTCAACATTTATCATATTTTTAATCACATCTCACATAAAAACTTGTGAGATACAATTAAATCAGTTCTTAGAAGGAAACATAATCTTTAAAGGCCTGTATAAGAAGAGAAATTTGAAATACATGAGAACTTGATAGGAAAAAGAATAAATTATGTGAAAGGAGAAAAAGGGAAGAACAAAGAATATGACATAAAAAACCATGAATTTGAAACTGTAACTGTATTAGGGTTCTCCAGAGGGACAAAGAGGAATTACAGCTATGTGCAGATGTAGATGTAGGTATAGGTATGGGTGTAGATGTAGACATAGAAAAGACTTTATGGGGATTAGTTCACATGACCATGGAGGTATGGCAACAGGTTTTCTGAAAGTTGGAGACCCAGGGAATCCAAGGGTATAATCCAGTTCAAGTCCAAAGGCCTCAAGGAATCTAATGTGTGACTCATTCCAAAGCTGGAGGCTTGAGATCCCCCCAGCCACTGATGCAAAGCTCAGAGTCCAGACTGAAGGAGCTGAAGTTCTGCTGTCCAACTACTCTGACTACGAACTCATGTGCCAGTCTCCCTTGGGCACACCCTCCAACACACCCAGAAATAATTCTTTTTCAGCTGGCTAGGCTTTGCTTCATTCTATCAAGCCAACACTTAGATTACTCATTACGCACAATCTTAATACTAAAAATGAACATGATGTCATAGGACATAAAAACTAGGAGTGGTTTTATTTATTTATTGGTGACAGAAATTTGTAATATAGAATAAAAAGAATAATTTACTATAGCAGCAAAAATATAAAATACTTAGGAATTAACTCATCAAAAGATATGCAGGATTGTACACTTTTTCTGAGAATTTAAAAAATATTTAAATAAGGGACAACATATGCTATATTTCTAGATTAGAATATTCAATTTTGCTAAAATGTCAGTTATCTCTAAGCTGATATACAGATTTTATGCAATCCCAACCAACATCCCAAATGGATTTTATTTCATTGGAAATTTTCAAACTGGTTGTTAAACTGTATATAGAAACACAAAGGATCTAAAATAGCTATAGCAATCTTGAAGAATATGGACAAAGATGGATAACTTACATTGTCTAATTTAAAGACTTACTAAATTTTAATAATAAAGGTATTTGGTGTTGGCATAAAAATAGACAAGATCAACCACATATAAAGTCTAGAAATTGGCTCACACATTTGTGATAAAGGGGACCAGCCACAAAAACTTTTAGGAAAAAAATGACACAAAAATTAACTTTAGATATGTAATAGTTCTATATTTAAAATCAAGCCATAAATTTGCTGAAAAAAAAACCAACAGATGAGTATACCACAATTTGGAGAGAGGCAAAAGATACAGTAAGTGTTAAACCTAAAATATCTTACAGTGTTTAGATTGATTTTCATTCATATTCTAATCTTTTGCTTATCATAAGCAGCACAGAAAGAAAATGAAAAGGGAGGACATATACTGAAAGACAATATTCTCATTACATATCTCTGACAATGACTTATATGCAGAATAGTTAGTGATACCTTACTAATCCATAATAAAAATACACACAGCTCACAATAATGGTCAAAATATTTTGTCACAGAGGAGTGCACATGAAAGCACATTAAACAAACAAAAGTATTAAGTATTTATGAAATGTAAATCAAAAATTAAACAACATACTTCAATGCCCAACAGAATAGGTGAAATACAAAGGGCCTCTCAACACAAAATATTGGTTACCATACTGAACATATGGAACAACTAGAACTTTAAATGTAAAAATATTTAACACTTTGGAAAACTCTTTCTAAAATTATGAGCCATACATCTGCCCTCAGATGCAGCAATTCTACTAAGACATTTACCAAGGAGAAACAAAAATACACGTTCTTTGTAAAAGGTTTATAACACTCCCAGCTGGGGAAAACACAAATGCCCAGCAGCATGAGGGGGCCTTTGTGACGTTACTGGGATGCGTTTGTTATTTGCCAGCCAGTGATACAAAAGAATACACTACTGAGATACACAACAGAAGGGATAAATCCCCCAAACTCTTACATTATGCAAGGAAATGAGACACAGAAGAGCACATTAGTATGTTTCCATTCATACAAAGTTTTAAAACAGGTCCTACTGATCTGCAGTGATTAGAAATCCATAGTGGTTGCCTGAGGGAGGAGGGCTGGTTTCGGATCAAGTCAAAGAGCCACATGGGAGCTCTGAAGGGTAGTGGGAATCGTCTTTTATTTGCTGTGGGTGTTGCAGCATTTCAAAAATCACTGAATTGTGTGCCTGAGCCTTCTGTATTTCCCCATACATAGATTTTTTTCCTCCATAAAATTATTTAAAAGTACTAGAGCTAACATATATGAAAGATGCTCTTGTGTCACCTTCCAAGATACACAAATGGTCTCCAGAAAATGTGCACATTTTACACAGAAAATAGGCAGGAGGGGTTACAATTTCCTTTCTATTTCTTAGTTTGCCTCACAGAATCAGGAAAACAACAATCACCTCTAGTTGTTAGAAGCCATTCAGTATTTATCATGTTGTGTATATGTTAAGATCACAATAATAACAAATTTTCAAGTAGAATGGCTCAAGTTCAATAATGATTTAGCCTCACTCTCTTCATTTCCAGGTGGATCTCCTTCAGGCGGTGTTCAGGGGCCCAGGCTCCCCTCACTGTGGCTCCACCCCTTTGCCACATAGTTTTACAGGTTGCTGTCATGTCTTCTCTGTCCAGCCAGCTGGGAGGGAAACCAACCTGGAGTTGCGCCAGGCAGGCTTTCTGACGCCAGGATGGAAGGAGCTCCTACTGCCTCTACTCATCCTAGCTGCTGGAACTCAGCCCCCGGGCCATGCCTAACTGCACAGGAAGAACAAACTCTAGGCTGTGTGCTCAGAGAGAAGGTGAGTCTACAGAGCAGTCTGCCAGTCTCTATCACATCTTTGAAGAGCAATGTGCCAAGGACAGAGTTCTACTTCTTTTTTTTTCTGGTTTTCTCTTTTCCTTCCTAGCTTCCATTGAGGAAAATGGAAAAATCTGTCCTATATAAACCAGAATACTGAATGCTAATTATTTATCCCAAAATATGTTAGAAGCCAAATTGTTTGGCATACACATGAAGCCTTAATATCCTACATTTGCTACATAGAAGTGTCCAGGAGAATCTATGATCCAGGGAGCCACAGGGATCCTCCTAAAAAGGAGAAAATGCCTCTTAATCCACGTGACGTCTAAGCCAGTGTTGTCTGTAGACCATAAATATGAGGAAGACTTCATTCAGGAGTGTTCCCATAAGTGTGAAGGCTACTGCAATAGTGGTGAGAGATCAGAGTCACTGCTAAATACAGCCAAGACAGGCAGGGATGACAGCCGTGGAGCAGAGTGTAGCAGACTGGGTGAAAAATTCCTGACAGGAGACATCAAGGGCTGATGATTCTTGCTCCACTGGCTTACTGGAATGATTAGGGTTCACTTGTAGACAGTGAGGTTCACTTGCCCACGCTCAGGTTCTTCCTTTCTTCAGAAATAGTAGCACATTGTAGTTAGTGTCCTGGATAATTCATAGTATTATGGGGTTTTTTTCTTCTGTTTTTTGTTACCATACATACTTTCCATTGTTTTTTAAAACAAATTTTAGATGGAGTCTTGAACTCAAAATACTTGAATGCTAGTCATATTATTCTGCATGACTAGCAGCTGTCATCATTACTGATGACAAAACAAGAGTTCCTCAAGACAAGATAATTCAGAGTTTAAAACGTCAGGTTAGTTCTCAGTGTTAAAATCTTTTGAATTCTTAAACTCATAAAACAATTGGTTTTATTCTGAAGTATTTTATTCATTCCAAGAATTAAAAAGCATCAAAGCAAATTTTCTGTTGGGAGGCATCCAATTGTCTGAGAACAGAACACAAATACAATGGGCTAGCTGATAGAATCACAGATTTCCCTCTTGTCATGTGTCCTCATGAAATGTTCCTCTGTTTCCTTCCCTCCCTCCCCCTCTCCTCCTTTCTATCCTTTCTCTCTCTCTCTCTGAGATCACACTACTTGCTCATTTGGCCTCTCAGATTTCTCAAATTGATCCCCAAATGACCAAAATCATCTCAACAGCTGACATTCATAGTTCTACCTGCTATTTACATGACACTAACCCACCCTCAGCTGTCAGATCTTTATAACTAATGAACTAATATATAAAATTATATCACTTCTATTATTGAACCAAGAAACAATGAGGACCTGGACAGACAACTCTTTAGCAGGAAGATAGGAGCAAAATGCGGCTTTTAATGATGCTGGTGGCTTCGTGAGTGACTCCTGTCAGTCTTGGGAGCCCTGAATAGAAATTTGTGCTTTTTTATATACCTCTTTTTATATCTAGGAAGCTTAATTTTATTGGAGTTTTCCTGGGAATATAGCAAGCAGGATACAGCAGTAGAGGGCGGGGGAGTGGGGAGAGCAAAGAGTTCTGGCAGAACTTTCTGAGTGCATTATGCTCCGTTAATGACAGATTACAAGTTGTCGTGGCTACTCTGGTACATTTCACAAAGAGCATAGTTACCTGGTTAACCCATAGTTGTCCAATTATGTATGGAGGGGTGGTCTCCTCCCTCATTATTAACTCTGTATAAAATAGAATTTCACTAAATTCACATTCCCCAGTGCAGCAGGAGGAAATATTTCTGCTCTATAGGTGAGTAGAAGGCAACATCAGAAAGTCACGGCAACTATCTCCCTACTATTAGCTAGCACATTCCTTACCTGAGAAAGCAGGATACGGCCATGCAGAGAACAGACACGGTAGATAGTTCCCAACTGTCAGAATGTTTTTTTTACAAAGTGGCCTCATTTTGTGGAAAATAATGACAAATTGCTTCTTACCTGTAAGTAAGTGTAGTCTTATTGTTCAGCATCTTTATTAATAAGGGAACCAATCTTCAAAATCAAAATGCAAGGTGTTATGAAGTGAACAGAACTGAGAACAGAAATAAATAGATGGACGCACAGCGCCTTCTGGCAGGCAGTGGAAACAGAGATTCCTCTCGGCCTGCATGTCTCATGCTCAGAGTGGGACAGCAGCCTGGGGCCAAACAGCAAGGTAGACCCTACATGGGCTACTCCAGAGCTGCTTGGGGGACTTCATCACTGGAGAGCTCAAGTCTTTCTTCAAAACATAACCAAAACAAGGGTTTCCATGCAACCCCTCCCTAATGTGGGATAGCTGATGTAACTGAGATCGAGTCTCTGTTCTTACACAGTTAAAGTATATTACAAAAATCACAGAATGTCTCATGACCCTTCGACATGACCTTCCCTAAAAGGGTTTCAGATGTTAAAAGCCTTCCAAATCAGACCCTGGCAGCCAGGGGCCTCAGATATTATTGACTGGTCTGCTTGACTCTAAGTGGATTTACTCTGGTTTAACAGCTTATTTTGTTGCCTGAGTTGAAATGAGGAAATGTAAAATCATCAGTGACAACTTTAATAACAAAATGCTGAGAAGCACTGTCCTCTCAAACCGGCATGAAATTGCCTCTTAAAAGTCAACGTGTGTCTTCGCTTCCAAGTGCTGTGCTGGATTCCCTTTGTGTCTCCAAATAGATTTGGGGGGAAAAAACCCCACAGTCATCACTGTCACTGTTAATTAGAGTCTCTAGGGTGTCACTTTCTGCCTGAGGTGCTGGCCACACCCTGCCAACCCCAACAGGACAGCAGAAAACATTTTCAGCCCAGCATGCTCTCTCTCAGGGCTTGTACTTCATGGCTTTGTAGCGCAGGATTCATCAACCTCTCCCTGTAGGGGTGGAAGTCATTTTATATGCAGGGAACAACATCTCCTGAGCTAATCTCAGAGTGAGGAGTCTTCAGCTGGACATAAGAGCTTACCAAAATCAAGAATAACAAAAATAACGAAAAGTACCCTCCAAAACCCTGCCAGGTGAATTAGCAACTAACATAAATTAGGAGCATTTTATAAACTTATCTTTACAATTCTACTTTAATTCAATGTCATTACACATACTAGTGTTGTTTCTTTTTCTCAGATACCAAGTTTTTCTCATGAGAAAACCAGCATGAAAATGTTTTCAGGCTTCACATTTAACTATTTAAATTGAGGCTTATAATTATTGAAATTATCTCTGAGGAGGAAACTTATAACTCGACCACATCCTAATGTGCTATACTAATCCATGTTTTTGATCAGGGGATTTTGAAGATTTGCGTGTTCTCTTTTGTCTTGTTTTTCTTCCTCCTAGCTGCAGTATTCATGCCATGAGTGAATGTGGGGCCCACTGAGGCCCTTTGACCTTACTCAGGACCTTTCTAGCCACAGTGGGGAGAGATGAGGTGGTTTATCCTTGGCTTCAAGCCTAGGGGTGCGCAGCCATGGTCCTTCCTGATGAGAAGTCAGCTGGAGCCAGAAGGCCAACAAGAAAGGGAATCAGATGGCACAGAGGGGAGAAGCTGATGGTTCAAAGTCATTGATGAGGCAGGAACTCCATTTCCTAAAGTACAAGTTTAGAAAGTGATGATCCATCTTTATAATCTGATGTTGCCAGGGGTTTGGAAAGGAAGACTTCCTACCATGTCTTTTTAAAGAGATAATATTTGTAAATATTTATGGAATACAGTACGACAATTTGATACATGGTTACAATGTATAATGGTCAAATCAGGGTAATAAGCACTTACATATTCTTTAACAACACTCATTGGTATGTGTTGGGAACTTTTGTACTCTCCTAGTGCTTTTAAAATATGTGAGATTGTTGTAGACCAGTGGTGATGAACCTATGGAACATGTGCCACAGTGGACTATTATCATTGAAAGCTCTAAAAGATTCACTATCACGGCTGTAGACAATAGTTATTATTCTGTGCCATAGAAAACCAGAACGAGTTCTTCACATCTAATCATACTTGGGTATCCCTCATCCCTTCTCTTCTTCTCTCCTACCCTTCCTGGTTTCTAGTGACCACTATCCAACTCCATTATTTTATGAGATTAACTGTTTAGTGTCCACAATTGACTGAAAATATGTAATATTTGTCTTTTTGTTCCTGCCTTCTTTGATTTAACATAATGTCCTCCAATTCTACCCATGTTTCTACAAATGATGGGACTATATTCTTCTTTATGGCTGAAAAATACCCAGTGTATACATAGATTACATTTTCTTTGTCCCTTCATCCATTGATGGGTACCTATGTTGATTCCATAACTTGGCTATTGTGAACAGTGTTGCAACAAACCTGGGAGTATATCTCTTTGATATACTTATTTTCTTTCCTTTCCAAGTATTGGAATTGGCATATTATGTAGTAATTCTATTTCTAGCTTTTTAATAAAACTCCATACTGTTCTCCATAATGGCTAAACTAATTTACATTTCTATAGTAGTGTCTAAAAGTTCCCTTTCTCTGTGTCCTCACTAGCATTTATTTATTTTTTCTTGTTGGTAATAGATGTGCTGACAGGTGAGAGGTTTTGATTTGCATTTCCCCGGTGATTAGCAGTATTGAACATTTTTGCATATATTGGCTATTTGTGTATCTTCTTCTGAGAAATGTGTATGCAGATCTTTAGCATATTTTAATTGGATTCTTTTTGTTGTTGTTGTTGAGATTTTTTTGTTTGTATGCCTAAACTCTTCATAGATGTTTTCTCTAGCTTCTATTGCTACCTACCTAGTGATTATTAGAAATAGACAGCTGTTCATAATGATTGAGTTCTTGCCCTTTGACAAGCACAAGGCTACATATTGCGTACACATCCTCCCAGTCAATTCTCACATTGAATTCATCTCCTTCCTGAGATAAAGATGTTTACCCCTACTAAGCACACAAAAGGAGGTGGCCAGGCCTGGTTCAAATCCAGGCAAGCAGTGCCAGATCTCACAAGTCTGGAAATCTCAACTGTGTGGGAAGGGGGCAGGGAGATCCCAGAAAAGAGGAGAGTGAGAAAGGCATCATCTGTGACGTATTCGTCTTATGCTCCCTGCTCTCCAATTCTGCTGAGACCAAATCTCTGTCAGGTTGATGGTGTCTGACTTATTTGAATGGCTTTCTTGCTTACAAAATATAATTTGAAATATTTTCCTATATTAGACCTAGAAAATCGCTTCTTGGCCTTTTGGCTAAGATCAAGTGTAGACCTAGAAACAAAGGTTAATTTGGGGGACCACAGACTACTGATTTTTCTAAGAAAACTACTAAATAAGTAGCGGTTTGAAGAATGGTAGGTTTATGGTTTTTCTTGTGTTTCATATTCCTGGGAATTGATAGAAAGTGATTCCTCACACACCCACTAAATACCAGAACTGCTCTCTGCCGAGTGATATTTATGACACAACCCACTTCACACTGCCGCCCACTTCCGGATATAGGGAAATGAAAAGCCTTGAGGATGACAACTGAATTGGCTTGGAATTTTCAGTTTGAAAACTCTAGGTACTTTGAAGTCTAAAAGTTAGAAGATTAAACAACTGGCTGAGCTGTTTGGCTCCAGCAAATTTCTTTGAACTTTCTGAGCCTGTGTTTCTCCAGCCATAACGTGGAGCTAGGAAGAGGATTCACAGTGTATGCCTACTCTGAGGGTTTCAAGAACAACGTCAGTATACAGTCACTGGTTCCTAGCATATTGACAAAGTTTCTTACTCTGTTTTCTGTTACGATAACTGAATATCACATACTGGAAAAATTATAAATAATAGAAGTTTATTAAACACACAGTTCTGGAGGCTGGGAGGTCCAAGAACTTGGTACCAGTGTCTGCTTGGCATCTGGAGAAGGTCTTCTTCCTGCCTTATAACATGGCAAGTGCATTACATGGCAAGATGGGGCAAGCATGCCTGACCAGGTCTCTCTTCTTACAAAGCCACTATGCTTTCAGGGAGGCCCCATGCCTCATTTAATTCTAACTGCCTTCCTGCGAACACCGCTGATAAAAGATTTGGAGAATTAAGTTTTATCATGTGGAGTTGGGAAACGCATTCAAATTGTTGCATAAGTGTGAAATATAAACCACTGCTTTTATTGGACTGTTGTTTTCCTCAGTTCCTCACCCATCAGAACCCAGGGAGCCAGGGAGCTTCTCCACACGTTCCCTCATCTCTTTGCTGGTCCTCATGATGGGAGCATGTTAGCCTGTGGGCACTTTGTTTCCCCTCTAAACAGGGAGCAGCTATAGCTTCCAGGGAGATAATGAGATGGAAAGGAACATAAGAGGACAGCTGTACATTCTTAGGTCCTGAAATGAAGACCTGAAGCTGGTCCAGAGAAGGGGATGGGGGATCTTGGAGGTGGGGCTCACCTGTTCCCAGGGAAGGCTGAATGAGCTCTACATGAAGTGAGCAAAGTATTGTTATGTTTGGAGTGCATTGGAGACATTCCATTGGAAACTTCTTCTACATCATCAACAGAGTGTGTAGTTCCCAGTGTGAGGCCCTGGAAGTCACCTCCAGAAGTTTCCTGGCACCAGGGTTCGTGTGCCCATAAGTTGGCTGCAGAAGGTGGCAGAGAAGGAAGCCAGAGGGTCTAAGAGAACCAGGAGAGCATCATAAGGGACTTAGGCTGATGAGCTTGAAGCTCTAAGTTGCCGTGTTTCTCAGAAAAGAATATAACCAAAATTAACCCAAGGGATAGCAAATCTTAAGAGAAATCATGAAATTGGTTTAAGAACTCTCCTAAAAATGCATCAGGTGCAGTGAGGTGGATGAGGTGAGAGCTGGGCTTCTTTCAGAATCAGCAGCTTCCTACGCTGTAAAGCTGTTCTGCAGCATGGAAGACAGAGTACATCAACTCAGCTAGGGTTGCCAAATGATGGTAATCAATCTGTGCTATAGGAAAAAAACAGTGAAATCTTGTTGAAGGGTATAAAAAAGATGAAAATAATGATGACATTTCTGAAGGGTGCACTAAATCTGGCAATTCTCCCCAAACTGACATTTAATGTAATCCTAACCAAGACTCCAAGAACATTTTTACAAAACTTGACAGGCTCATTCTAAAGGTCACATGAAGGAGGAAACACAGAAGATAAGCTAAAGAAATGATGGGATAGAGGAGTGAGGGTGTACTATCTCCAGCAGATATCATAACAGACCATGAAGTACAGGAATAAATAAGACTATGGATGCACAGAGAGGAGCACAGAAATAATTAAGGGAATTGAGTAGAGAAATGAGGCAGACACACAGCTATCCTGAATGGGTGCTTGTCTTGGCGTTTCCACCAGGGATTAGTGCATAGAAAAGGATGAAGGGTGTGCATGCCACCCGATGTCATCCGCACTGCGTGGGGGCTATGAGAGTAGGGCGTGGCTTCTAAGGGTTTAAATCTCTCACATCAAAAATTTGTTTTAAATGAATTATGTAATTTGAAATCTTCTTCAAAATATTTTATTTTCTCTTTTATTCATTTGTGTTGCTGTTACATTCATTTTGTAAGATGGAGAAAAAGCTTTTGAGAGCCAAGACTTTCCCAATCCTGGAGCCACCCATGTTCAAGCCCCGGCTATGGGATTTTCTAGGTGTGGAATGCTGGGTAAGGTAGCTAGCCTTGTTCTGTCTCAGGCTTCTTACCCGAGTGGCTGTGCGATAGATTAAATGAGACGAAATAAGCTGTGTGCTTGGACTAGACCACGAAGGAAGCTGACTGGAAGGTTAGCAGGGTGCAGAATGAAGCAAGCACCGCTGGGAGGAACAGAGTTGGAGAGTGGTGCCAAGGAAGATGTGATTTCTGAAGGCCGCAGGAAGCAATGAAATTGTTCCATGCAATACAAATGTGTCATCAGATTTTCCCTTTGACAAAATTCCCTTGCCAGATTAAAGTTATTGCTTATAATTTATTACATTTTGTATTTTGTCTCTAAGATTAAGTCTCTTACATTCCATAAACAAAAAGCCTTAGATAAGAGTCAGTATCAGTACTGACATGTGAAAGAAAACATATTTTTGAAAGCATGGTAAGAATACTTGTCACAATTAGCATTCCCAAATGCATTTTGGGGTTCAGCTGGTCAATTGAGGAGAGCAGAGTTTTGCAACACACCAGGTTGCTTGTGACAAAGGAGATGATGTTTTTATTCTACTGGCAAATTGTTGGGGGGAAAAATCATTCCCTGGGGCATCTTGGAAAACCATTTAGAATTCAAATTTGTGACATTGTGTCTTTATTGTATATTTATATTGTTATTCAATTTTTTTTACTTTGCTATTCTTATTATCCTAATTAATAATTTAAAGAAGCATCTCATTAAAGTATATTAAGACATATGTATAAATATTTAATTTAGGTATGTTAGTATAGACCTAGATTCTGAACAGGACTAATATAGGCTGTAATGAAAATGGTTTTTATTATATCATCAAGTTTATAGAGAATTTTAATGCACATTTAAACTTCTGATTTACGTATATAATTTTAAATTGTGTATGTTATTGGTCTCCAAAAGTAACATAAAAGTTTAAAAAGACAACCATGCTAATGTTTTTGTTTTCCATTTATTCTACATAAATTCATGGCAGTCTTATGACATGGTGAGAATTCTGCAAGACTGTTTGTTCCAGTGACTCTTATTCTTTCTGTTTTGGACATTTTAATGTTTACAAAGCATTTATGAGATATAAAGAGAAAAACAACTTCCTTTTCTAAATCCTAGGAAGAGGAGAAAGAAAATCTCAAGAAAAAAAATCTCGACATAATAGCTACTTGTCTAGAGAAAATAAACAGAGATATATTAATGTAACTATTGAAGTAAGAGAATAGATATGGTGAGGTGGGGTGAGTACTTTGCTCATAGTTTTGGTGTTAAGATAGAAAGACGCATGCACATCGTGAGGCAGTCTATGAAATGTTCAAAAATACATTTGGCAGTCGTTTCCAAAATGAGTGAATGGATTTGGTCAGGCATGGAGCACACACATTTATATTAGATAACACAAACACTTCATCTGAGGTTAGTTTTAAAGTGTTTGTTATGACTCAGAACTCTTTCTGAGATAAGTAATGGTCTTACATGGAAATCTCTGCCAGAGTCCTGGAAGAGGAGATTGCTTATGCTTAGGCAAAAATGGAACTGGAGCTGTCATTTAAATTTTGTGAAATTTAATGACATGCAAAACAGTTTAATAAATTCAGTCACCAAAGCTTTCATCTCTGCAGAGTACTGGTCTTTGACTTACCATAAATATTACTGGGGATTGGAAGGTCAAGTGATTTTTAAAATTTTTATTATAATTCCTAATCTTTTTATCAGTCTTATTAATGTACCTTAACTAGCAACATTAAAAATTAAATGGAATTTTTGCTTGCTTACAGTGAATGTGTAGAATCTCAAAGAGAAAAATGGCATGGACACACCCCCCAGGCCTTTCCCCTCCCAGCCCCCTTTCCATAGCTTCCATGAAGGGGGCGCTCTGACACGGTGAGGCTATGCTGACTGCGTGCGACCTCACACCTGCTTTAGAAAATGGGGGGTGCAAGGAAGAGGTGACAGGAGAAGTCTGTGGTGACAGACTGAGACCTCATGTCCAGGGTGTGCGGGGGTGACAACCTCTGTGTTTTCAGAAGATGAACAGTCCCTCCCTGTAACCCACCCGGAGAATGTTCAAGGTGGTGCAAGTTACAGATGTTATAGCTGTTAGGTGGGAGGACATCTAGTCCACCTTCCCTAGCAGTGGCAAGGTGAAGACTGGGTCCCTGCATGCCCCCTGCTTTGTCCTTAGGTGTGGAAGAGTCCGAGCCCAAGAGGAGAAGGAGTGGGTTATGCTGGGCAGTCTGTTCAATCCCCAGCAACCACTTTTTACCATTTCTGCCTCCTGCTGAGTTCAGGGAGCTCACAGAAAGGCTCATGTGCTCTGGCTGCTCACTTGCCTAGTGGGAAGAGCTGGTGGAAGATTGGGGGAACAGGAAAGAAAATTGGGCTATTTATTCTGTCAGAACTTTCACTGCAGAAAGGAACGATTGCTCCAACATGCATGAAGGTTTGAGGAAGACTTCATTCAGGAGTGTTCCCGTAAGGGTGAAGGCTACTGCAATAGTGGCGAGAGATCAGAGTCACTGCTAAATACAGCCAAGACAGGCAGGGATGACAGCCGTGGAGCAGAGTACAGCAGACCGGGTGAAAAATTCCTGACAGGAGACACCAAGGGCCGATGATTCTTGCTCCACTGGCTTACTGGAATGATTAGGGTTCAGTTGTAGACAGTGAGGTTCACTTGCCCATGTTTAATCATAAAGAGTTTTTTTGTGTTTATGTTGTTTGGAGCCAGGGCCTCTCAGTTACTAAATTGCCCAGGCTTGGCTTGAAAGTGTAATCCTCCTGCCTCAGCCTCTCAGACTACAGGGACTACAGGCCAGCTGCTATGATCAACTGCATTTGTTTTCAAACTAGGTGCTGTCCCTCTAAAATCAGGAAGAAGACAAGGGGTCCACTTTCACCCCTCCTGTTCAATATAGCACTCTAAACTATACCCACAGTAATTACAGAAAAGAATGCAATAAAAGGGATACAAATAGGAAAGGAAGAAGGCAGACTGTCCTTATCTGGAGATGATACGTTCCTTTGCACAGAAGCCTCAAAAAACTCTGCAGCAGATTCTCAGAACTAACAAATGCAGTAAAGTGGGGGTGCACAGACATCAACAGCATTCCTGTATCCCGAGGGTGTACCCACCAAGAAAGAAAGCAGAAAAACCATCCCATTCACAGCGCTTCAAAAAAATTAAGTACCTAAGATGCAACCTAACCAAGGAGGTGAAAGACCTCTACAATGAAACAAGTCTCAAAGCACCTATTTTGTGGCACATCAGGCTTCTTCCTGGCCCCTCACAGGTTTATCCACAGGCTATAAAACTGCTTAGCAGCAGGGTGTGGTGCCACAAGCCTGCGATCCCAGCGTTCTGAGAGGCTAAAACAGGAAGATCAAAAGTAGAGCCCCACATGGGCAAATTGGTGACTAGTGTGACCCTGTCTCAAAATAAAAAATAAAAAGGGGCTGGAGGATGTAACCCAGTGAAGACTCTGGGTTCAATTCCCAGTACTGTAAAACAAACAAATGAACACTGAGTAACACAGTGTGGCCTTTTGTAACAAGGTGTAACACTAAGTATCAAGAAGCCCTACTGTGTTAGGCAACTTTCCCTCATGATAAAAAGTACCTGAGATGATCTACTTCTAAAGAGGAAAGGGCTGCTAAGGCTCATAGCTTGGGGTTTCAGTCCATGGCTGACTGCTACCATTTCTCCAAGCCTATGAAGAGCCAGCACGCCATAGCAGGAGGTGCAATAGAGGAAACTGCTCACCTCAGAGGCAGGAATCCAGAGCGAAAGAGAGGAAAGGGCGGAATACAGCTTGAACACATGGGACCTTGACAGACATCCAAACCTGATCACAGCACCTGTGCCTCCATGAGAAGTCTCCTGCCTGTGTTCCCAGGGTGCTCGTGTAGGGCCCGGTGGCACAGACGCCAGCAGATCTCCCTATCCATGGTTTTCACCTCTGCACTGCCTGTTTCCTGCCCTCAGCCCCAGCCTAGAAGGATTGCTATAATGCAATGAGGAATTAAGTCATTTTGAAAGAAAGAAAGAGACCCTGTTCACATAGCTTTTATTATAGTATATTTGTTATGATTACGGTACTGTATTATCAGATAGTGTTGTTAATCTACTGCTGTGCCTAACTGATAAACTTTATAATAGGTACGATGTTTAGGGTTTGGTCTCTATAGCTTCAGGCAGCCATTGCAATGGGGCCCTGGAAGTGCTCTCCGCAGAGGGCTGTTGTCTCTCCACCAGCTGAATCTGTCAAGCTTGGTCCATTTTTCTCTTTTTTATTAGTATATGTTTTTGATGCATAATAAATCCATTATTGTAGGGGATTGGTGCATATACATATCACATCTTGATCCTCTTTACTCCCTGCCTTCCTCTTCTGCTCACTTTCCTCCATCCTCAGGCCCCCTTCCCACCTCCACAAAGTCCATCTCCCCATTTCCTATCATTTATCTTTTGTTTTGATTTTAAAATTATTTATATTTGGGTTTCTTCTGTAAGAGAAACCATGTGATAGTTAACTTTCTGTGTCTGATTTACTTCAATATGTTTTCACTTTAGTCATTATTCCTTACTTCTGGTTTTTTTAGTCACTTTTTTGAACGTTTGAATTCTAATTAAGGTTTAATTTTATTCATCTCCCTCATTCTGAGGAAGCTGTGAGCTGTATTAGTGTTACAAGAATTCTCTTCAGATCACAGTTTGAGCACATCTTCAAGATTTGACATATTTTATTTTCTATCCAACTCTTCTGAACATTTTCCATTCATTCTTTTTGTGATTAATTTGTAGTTATCTTACACAACGCTGTTATAATGTAAGTTGGTATAGTAATTCTTTTTTTTTACTTTATTGAGGTTTTGCTTGCGGTCCACTTGGCTAATTTGTGTTGATCTTTCATGGATGCTTGAAGCGCACACATTACTGTGCTACATCCTTGTCTCACTTGTGTCTGCCTGACATTGGGCTGACAAGGGCCAGTCCTGTCTGCCCTAATACTGGGTCTCTGTTTCTCGGGTCTCAGAAGGTGTAATCTGTGGCTTTCTTGTTGCTTGCAGGTTTGTCAGGATACTTTCTTCCTCTTTGCCTTGGGCCCAAGATATTTACAGATATTACAATCCCTACTTCTTTTTAGTTGGGATTTTTCAGTAAGACCTTGGATCCTTTTACATACAACCTTTGTTACATCTTTCCATTAGAAACGACATGGTCCTGTCTTGATTTTTTTCATCTGTTGTATTGAGATTACTTTTATTTGCATAGATACATACATATACAGTTTTATATTTCAGAATATACTCCATGAATAACAATTGTTCATTAGTTCCCTTACCCCTCATTTTCAGTTTTAATCTGGGTCTCTCTTTCCTTCAATCTTTTCCTTCCATGCAAATCAGGTCTCTTTTTTCCATGAAGAAACCCCAGAACAACCTAATGTTTACCTTCTGGCTTTCCCTGAGGCTACACACACACACACACACACACACACACACACACACATCACACCTGAATTTACCCACAACCGTGTCTATGTCTGCACCTATACCCCTGCCTCTCCTACATCCACCTCAACATCAGCATCTGTGCTGAGCCTTGCATCTATGCAACCCAGCACCCCACCTGCTCACCTGTGTGTGGAACCCCAGAGCTCCACATTCCTCCAATGTGCTACAATGTTCTTTAGATAGTTTGTAAAAACATCAAGTTCACTTTTAAATATTAGTTTGAGTGGGAAGATTGGTCTGAATGCCTTGATCTATCATTATTGGAAAAATCTACAGAGGTTCTATTTTGAAATTTTATTTTATATTAAATTTGTAAAATTGGCATGTTTGTCCCTCCCACTTTTCATTTCTTACTTTATGTCTTTCACCAATATTCTATATTTTAGAAAATACATACAGATCTTGCAGCATTCTAATTAACTGTATTAATGTACACATTAAAGATTTTGATGTACTTGTAAATATAATATATATAATATTCTCCCCTTATCTGCAGGGGGATACATTCTAAAACCCCCAATGGATGTCTTAAAGTCCAAGTTCCCATATAGAACCTTACAGAACTATTTTTTCTATACATATATCTTTAAGATAAAGTTTCATTTATAAATTAGGCACAGGAGATATTCACAATAACAAGAATTAGTAAAATAGAACAATTATCACAATATACTATAATACAAATATATAAAACAGGAATTGTTTATTTCTGGACTTTTCTATATAGTCCTTCATTGACCATGGATTAAAAAAAAATCTTGGAAAGTGAGATGGCAGCAAGCAGGGTGTTGTTTAGATGTTTCCTTTTGTGGCTCCTTTTAGGGAAAAGCACTCCTGAGATACAATAAGAAGTTAATATTTGCTCTTTGTCCTGGGTTCCTGGCACAGACATGCTAAAACCTTTGTGATGTCTAGAATGCAAGCCCCTTTCAACCTTTGCTGAGTTCATTCATAGGAGATGGATTTGGGGGCCCCTGGGAACTTTCAGGTTGGAGCTGGTCACTGTGCGATGACAGCATGGGAACTTTCAACCCCATCCCAGACTTCCTGGGAGGAGAGCAGATGCTGGACTTTCAGTCATTGTCAGAGGAAAATGATTCAATCAATTGTGCTTGTGCAATGAAGCCTCCATACAAACCCTAAACTTGGGGCATTAACCCCAGGACCACCAGGCTGCACAGCAGGGAGTGCATAGTGGGCAAGCGGTGAAGCTTCATGGTTTTCCAGATGTTCCTTACCTCTGCCCTTACTGACTGGGCTCCACCTCCTGTTAAATCAGCAGGGCACTGTCAGACTCTCCTAGGAGTGCAAATGCTCCTGGAACTGCATGTGTAGGGGATCTAGGTTGCAAGCGCCTTATGAGAATCCAGTGCCTTCCCCCTGCTCTTCTATAAGAAGTAGTCTTCCTCTTTGGTCACTAGGCCACTTCATATAATTCTGGTATGCTCTTTCTTTACTAAAATTTTCAAATTTACTGTAAGATATTGCCTGTAGAATATGTATTTATTCACCTTGCCACTATCACCCTTTAATCAAAGCCTTGTATTTTATTCCCAATTTTGTACATGCTTTGATTGTTCCCTTTTTGCTTCATTAAGCTCATGGAGTGATAGTAGTTTCTCCTCTGATTCTAATAGATCTTTTTAAAAAAATACATGAAGTGATCCTATTTTACACTGTCAAGGCAGCATGCATTGTGTTTTAATGTATCACCTTATTTTAAGCTTCCTTCCTATCTTTTGCTATTTGGCCTATCTGTGCTATTTGTGTGTTTGTTTATGTATACTCTGTGTCCCTGTGGGTCTGCCTCTTGGTAATTTGGAAGTCATATATTCTGCTTTTGGTTTCTGTAGTCATACTTTTTATAATTCCTCATGTTATACTTAACCCTCTTTTCTGAATTTAGCTCTCTTCTAGAGCATCTGTTGCCTCTTTTATGACTAAGAGAAAATTGCCACTCTTCCACTTCCTCTCTCCCCGCCACCCCCAGACTTTTCCTGGTTTCATCCTTATTTTTAGTTCTGGTGATTCCCTTTACAGCTTCACTACTCGTGAGCTTGCTTTTTCCTGACTCACCCCTCATTTCCAGGACAGATGAAGAAAGGACAGGATTTACATTTCCTGCTATTTTCCTGCTTGCCATTTGTATTGTGCAAGTTTTAGCTTCTTCAGGTTTATACGATATACCTTTAGGAACCAAGTAGCCTTATGAAATTTTGTCTTAGATTTGTTTTTAAATGTTTCTGGTCCTCTTTTCCCTTCTACCACTTGAATATCTTTTCCCTTCTACACCGTGAATATTCAGGCAGAAGATGCTGTTCTTCCAAACACAGTGGGGTGTCTATGGTGTTAACGTCTGTGTCCTCCCACCCTCAAATTCATGGATTGAAATCCTTACCTCAGTGGGATGGTACTGGAATTTGACCTTTGAGGGATGATTAGATCAAGAAGGGTGGAGCCCTCATGAGCGGGCTTCGTGCCCTTATAAAGGAGGTCCGAGAGCTTCGCCTCTTCCCTTCCACCATACGCGCATACAAGTAGGCACCATCTATGAACCAAGAATAGAACCCTCAACCTGACAGTGAATTTCCCAGGACATTGATCTTGGACTCTCAGCCTCCAGACCTGTGAGCAATAAGCATTTGCGGTTTACAAGCCAGCTGAGCCATGGCATTGCATTATAGCATCCTGGATGGATAAAGACAGGAACATATCCGTGGCTTTTTTCCTGTGTGAGCTATTGCACCTCATGACTTAGCTTCAGATCTCAGGTTACCTGCATTGGCTGTCCAGAGTCAGCTCCACTCCTGGGGAGACTGAGTCCAGGCTGTTGTTTTGTCCCTGGCTTCGCCAATGATTTGTTCGGTTCCTGTATGAACATTTAAAGAGTACTTGCTTATATAATTAAGTTTAAAAGCTTCTCTAGTCCCTGTGTCTTCATAGATGTCATTGTACCACTTTTGGGAAGTGTGGGTTTTCCTTTAGATTTGCAGACTTATGTCTAGGAAAAGACTTTCCTATTGCTTTTTGTTTTTGTTTTTTGCTTAAATTATTTTATTGGTACATTTTAGGTATACAATATGTTTACATTTATCATTGGGTGCTTGTACCTGTACATGATGTATCTTGGTTCTTATTTTTTCCCCATTACCTGTGCACCCTTCACCCCATCCACCGTTCCCTATTTACATAGACTTTGTTTCCATTTTTTTCTTTTCTCATAATTTTTCCTTTCCCCTTCCCCTCACACCTCCCCTACACCTTTGGACCTTTTCTTCCTATTTCAAATTATCAATTATTCATTTTAATCATTTTAATCCTTATTTACACTTTCAGTTTCTCACACTAGAGAAACTATTTGGTATTTACACATGTGTGCACTATTTATTTCACTTACGAGTATTGCCTCAATGTGCATCCATTTAGCAATAAATGTCTCTAATTTCTCAGTTTTTATGGCTGAGTCATACTCCACTTTTTAAAAAACCATATCTTTATCCAGTTTCCAGTTGATGGGCACTTGGGCTGTTTCCAATCTTTCACTATTATGAACTGAACTATTATAGACATGGGTGCACATATATCACTGTGGTGTGATTCTTTTAATTCTTATGGGAAGATACCCAGCAGGGGAATAGCTGAGTCAAATGGGACTGCTAGTCCTAGCTCTTTGAGGTACCACCATACTGATTTCCACAGTGGTTGCACCAGTCTGCACTCCCACCAACTATGGAGAAGGGTTCTTTCTCCCCACACCATTTGTTATTGGTTGGTTTCTTGATAGCAGCCATTTTTTCTGGGGTGAGGCGGAATCTAGGTATTGTTTTCATCTGCATCTCTCAAATGACCAGTGATGTTGAACAGTTTTTCCTATGTTTATTTGCTGCTTTTACTTCTTTATCTGAGAAATGTCTGTTCATTTCAGATGCCTATTTTTGAATTGGGTCTTTAAATTTGGAGGGTCTGAATTTTTTCAGTTCTTTATATGCTCTAAATAGTAGTATTTTGTCTGGGGTACAGCTGCTAAAATTTTTTTCCCACATTGTAGGTTGTCTCTTAGCTCTGTTGGTGGTTTCTCTTGTAGTGCAGAAGCTTTTTAATAAGATTAGATCCCAGTTGTTGATTCTAGTTCCTGTGCTACTGAGGTTTTGTTCATAAAGTCTTTTCCTATGCCAATATCTTCAAAAGTTCTACCTAACTTATCTTCCAGTAAGTTTAGTGTTTCTGTTTTAATATTTAGATCTTTAATCATCATTGATTTTAGTTTAGTGCATGGTGATACATATGGGTCTAGTTTTAATCTTTGGCAGGTTGAAATCCAGTTTTTCCAACACCATTTATTAAAGAG
>NW_004624868.1:1972104-2023994 GCF_000247695.1 Heterocephalus glaber
GTCTTTGTAAATAGGGAGGGATGGGAGGGGTTGAAGGGAGGGCAGGAGAAGGGGGAAAAAATAAGAACCAAGAGAGTATGTAAAGGTGCATATCTCCAATGATGAATGTTTGTATTGTAGACCTAAAATGTACCAATAAAAGGATATATAAAAAAAAATTGTTTTGAGTGCTGGTTTGGTGTTCATGAAATTTCTCAGGTGTTCTTTGTCATGGAAGTATGTAATTTTCCCATCCATTTTGAAAGATAATTTTGCAGGATACAACAGTCTAGGTTGCAAGTTATTTTCTTTAGGGCTTTAAATACTTCATTCCAGGCTCTCCTTGATTTGAGGGTTTGTGTTGAGAAGTCTGCTGTGATTCTGATGGACTTTTCTTTGTATGTGATTTGTTTCTTTTCTTTAAATGCTTGTAGGATTTTGTTCTTCTGTTGTGCTTTGTGAATTAAATCAAAATTGAGGATCAACCCAACATATGTTTATGGTGAATAAAGTCTTCAATATAGCAACTTTACCCTTCGGGATGGGGAGTTAGAAGGAGCTGGGGAGGGAGGGATAGATAGGTAGAAGGATAGGGGAAGGTTAGCAGTGAGGCCAGAGGACACAGGCAAGAGAAGGAAAAAGAGAAGAAAAGAGAAATAAAGAAGAAATATGAATTAGGGCCAGAACAGGAGCACAAATGGAGATAAAGAACAATGTGGGACAATAAGGGAATGAGTGTCAGAGAGAGAAAGGAAAGAGAAAAGAAAGAAAAAAGAGAAAAATAAAAATTTGAAAAGAGTAAAAAAAAAAGTTAAAATTAAAAATTAGAGCAAAAAAATCGTAATAATTTTGAAACTAACAAATAAAACATAAAAATGAAGGGCCTCCTTCAGGGTATGTCTCTGCTGTCATAATAGACAACGTGGCAGCAGTGAGCAGATGTTAAGACAATGACTCTCAGCAAGTCAGTTGCAGACTCATGAAATTCAGGCAGATTTAAGGCTGAAAGTCCCAAGTTGAGCTCCCTGTCCTGCAGGGTTGAACTCTGCAAGGCTCTACTGCAGGTTCCAGCTGCCCTTCCCCTGAAGAGAGGCCAGGTTCTGATGGGAGGTGATGATCCCTCCAACTTACCAAGTACGGTGGTCTGGTGTGCCCTTTATTGCAGAGATTCTCTTCACTTTTCCAGGGGGCTTCAGTGTTCATCAGGGAGCCTGAGAGAGGCCCTCTATCTGTTGTTCACTTCTGCAGCTCGAGACACTGGCCGTTATGCCCCCGCTGTGCCTCTGTAGTGTGGAACCAGGTAGCGGCACAGCCAGGAAGCTGAGGGGGGGCACTGGAGGGGCCTGGGTTGCAGGCTGGTGGGCTTGTCGAGGGGTCCTCACTGCCTCACTGGTTGCAGGTGGGCATGGCAAACCGGAAGGAGGGAGCTCCAGCAGGCCAGGGACCTCTCAGCCCACGCTGCTAAGCTGGTGGCTGGTGGGCCTGTCGAGTCCTGTTGTATTTTGAATACACCCTTACTTTTTTCTTTGAAACCCAGGTGCACCACTGACAGCCACCTTGGTGTTGAATGTACTTGCTCCCCATCTATAGAATGTCCTCTGCAACCGCAGTCATTGCATCGCGTTCCTTTTGCATTTGTAGTGAGGCCTCAACCCTTTCCGGTGTATGAATTATGTGGCCTTGCAGTGAGTCTGTCATATTCCCTGCTCTTCATTGACCAAGTATGCACTGGGCATGTTTTGATTCAAAATGTTAATAACAGCTGATTTTTTCTTCTAGACTAGATCTCTATGTGTGCAATTTCATATTATATTTATTTCTTCTTTCACTTTCTTTTTAATTTAATTTAATTGTATTTTTTGGTACTGGGGATCAAACTCAGGACCTTGTGCTTGTGAGGCAGGCATCGGCACCACTGAGCTAAATCCTGACCCTCTTTTTCTTTTTAAAATCATTTAACCATTCATTTACTTCTATTGCACAATAGCTGTGTAAATATCTGTCGGGAGCAATGCTACTTCCTGACAAATACTAAAATAGGCTTTCCACACTGTTCGTGAGTGAAGTGGGCCATTTTGTCCAGGTGATGTGTTTGTCCTGACTCAGTGGGATAGGTTTCCCCAGGGGCCTTCCCCACTTTCTTTGGGGTCTGGTCTCTTCCGTGTTGGGCTTCTGATTTGGTGAACACGGAGGGTGCAGGTGTACATGGCTGGGTGTGCCAGCTTCCCCGGGACGTCCCTTCCTGTCATGCATCCAGCTCCTCAGGTGCAGAAACCCTTCAGTGCTTCTCTCCTGGGCCAGGACTGCTTTGACTTCAGCCAGTTCTTTCTGCTCACCTCTGTCTGTCTTTGGGGAGAGAGGGGTTGTTGGATGGGTTTGCCCCACCTCTCTGCAACAGAATGCTGAACAGTCTTAATGAAGCAGATTGGCCCTGAGGTAGACCTGCAAAGGTTGTTGGGACTTTGTTTGGTTCTTTCCCAGTTTCTGCTCCCATTCCCTGCTGACTTAACTTTGCTGTGTTTTCTCTTTGACTAACTGCAGTGTAATAGTAGACATAATTACCTGTGCCGATGTGAACTTTCTTTGTGTACTCCTCACTCTGGTGGAAAATGGCAGTGACTGTGAACATTTTGTAGTGAGCTTCCAGCCATTCCCAAATCATACTTGTGTGGCTTTTCTCCAAGTTGAGGTTATTTATGACTTTTTCACCCTATAGTTTTGTTTCTAATCTCGCCTGTGTAGTGTTTCCTTCAACTGGAGGGTTAAATCTCTCTAGTAAAACATTACACCAATCAGAGGGAATTTCTGCAAATTTCTACCTTCCCTTGTGGTAGAGTTGGAGCCATTCTCCTTTACCAGATTTCTGTGGTTGGTACCAGTTTCTATTTTTTCTTATTTACCATTCTGTGTTCTAGGTTTTGTAAGATATAGGTTTTGATTTCTCATTTCATTCCATCATCTTAAAATAAGTCCCTAAATTTGGCTTTTGGGATGTCAGAAGAGTATACTTTCTTTCCCCATGAATTTAGGCATATAAAAACTGCAGCTCTCCCCTATCACTATGGCAGGACTTTGTACTGTGGGGACTTGGCAAGGGATGGTAGCTCCAGATGCTGCTCATTACACACCTGTCACAGCACATGTGATTTTAGAGACCCTTGAAGAGATTTATTAACCATATACAGCTAGAGACTCTTGTCAACCTGAGCTGCTATTAGATTGTCAAACAATCACAGTGCTTAAATGAGGTGTTTTAAGAAGAAATGGTAAAATTGGAGAGCTCTTTTGAAGGATGAACACTATTATGCATAGCTTGGAAAACAATGCTATAAAATACCAAGAAGCTACCAATCTAAGTACCTGAAAAGATCAATAGATCAATTGACATTTGTGAGTGACCAGGTGTAAGGTGGGACGTGGGGGGTGCAATCAATTGTAGTGCATCTGCTGAATTAAGCACATTCCTACCAAAATCCTTCATAGTCATCCTCTGGTAGCCATGAAGATTGGTTCCAGAACCTCCCACAGACACCAAAATGAACAGATGCTCAAGGTCCTTGCATAAAATGGCACAGTATCTGCATAGAAACTACTCACACCTTTGGTATATTTAAGTCTTTTCTACTTATAATACACAAGACAGTGTACATGTTATGTAAATAGCTTCTATCCTGTATTATTTAGGAAATAATGACAAGAAAAATGTGTACATTTTTAATACAAAGGCAATTTTTTCTGAATATGTTCAATCAGCATTTGGTTAAACCCATAGATGGGGAACCTGAGGATATGGTGATCATGGGTATGAGCATTTCCCATCTCCTAGATTAGACAAGGAGCCCTGGCTTCCATGGTCACTTGGTTGATACTGTAGTCTTGATCTGCATCTAAAAAAATTGCTTGTATATAATCATCTACCTATGGTGATGTTATATATTATACGTATTTATTTTAACTGCAAATTTACTGAAAAACAATATTCATAAATCAGTCTCTTTAGTTTTTATATATCAATTGTTTTCCAGTCAATGGACAATTTCCAGCTGCTTCTAGGAAGACGTATTTCTCTCCCTTTGTTTTGAAAATAATGTTAGGAATGGTTTGGGGTGTTGAAAATGGTACACAGAGAAGCTTTGGACTCCAGCATTTCTTATGTAGCTGAGACTCCACTTATCATGCAACTAATTAGGCAAATAATATGTTCAACATAATTTCTTGTCCACAGAGAATCCCACAGAGACTGTTTTCAAAGGCTCTATTAACTGATGTGTAAATAAATGTAAAAATGCTAATCTGACAAATAAGTCTAGAAGGAGAAAAGAATTTTCTCCAGAGTCCTTTAAATCTGAAACCCCTCTGAATTGCCCTGATGGCTTTGCCCTTCTTTAAGGTTCAACTTGATGTGGCTGCACCTTTAGTGCCAGTAATGTGCCTGAAGTCTTTAAGCTGGAGATCACCTAGACACTTTCTGGCTTGAATGAAGTCACTTTCATTCTAACCTGTATGGAAGCCTCTACTCTGACACACATTTCAGGGATCCAATTGGTTTTGCTCTCATCCACGGCAACATGTGTGGCAGTAAGTCTCCCAGTAAATTGATCTCTGTGCAGTTTTGTATTTCTTGGCCTCTATTGTGCTGTAAATATGAAGAGTCTTCCAAAGGTCCATGCATTGTTGGTGCTAACCTCATCAAGATAGGTCAACCATTAATCCCCTTCTGAGATCTTAGTTGAATGTGGGGTTAGGAGATGGGGCTGGCTGGACAACTGGACACTCTGAGGGTACATTTTCTCTCTGGCTCTTTCCAACTCTTTCTTTGTTTCCTGGCTGCCATGAGGTCAGCAGTTTTTCTCTGCTATGATGTCTCTGCCTCAGAGCCAGTCAACCATGGACCAAATCCTTTGACGCCATAAGCCAAATTAAAGCATTCCTCCTGTGAATTGATTTTCTCAGGTATTTGGTCACAATGACGAAAAAAAAACCCCAAAACAAAAAACAACAAAAAACCTCATTACTGCAACCTCCTTCTTCAGTTTCACAGTACCTTGGACCCAGTCTCCATACACTGGGGCTGTGTTGTTATGAAATAGCTCTGTAAACAGCATATCATGAAAGAACTCTTATCGATGAGCTGTCTACTGTGAGATTCATTTCTCCACATTCATCATTTTATTTATACTTATCCCAAGCCAGCAAAGAAGGTGTATGATCCTCATTACACAAAGAGCCCTTGATGCTGAGGCAGTGGTGAGCCTATTCTGTCCTCAACTCTGTGCCAGGGACAGGGAGCTGTTAACAAGTCTGTCTCTAGTACACACCTGGGTTTAACACTAATTTGTTCTATTAAAACTTTTGGTTGATGAAGAATATAGCTGATAAGAGCAAAGCCCCTGTACAAATCCAAGGCAGCCTTAATCCAAACCAATCATCTTATGATAGGGCCTGATGTTCTTCACAGGTGGGCTCCAGGTGTCTTTCTTTAGGCCCCAGCTTTGGATCATGAGAGTACATCACGGTAATATTGATGCCAATAGACCTGGACCTCTGATTGTAGGGTGAGTAGGGGGTTATTTCTTAAAACTATTCATAAATGAACTATTTTTCCTTCTCTAATGAAATGCGTTTGTATCTAAGTCCTATTTACAAACTAAGCTAATGCTGTGCATGTTCAATTTCCAAACAAATCCTTAAAGCCATAGCTGTTTTATTTCTGTAATTTTTCATTCATTATTTTCAGACAGTAGTTGACTGCAAGTAACTAAAATCATGGACAGTAAGATCATGGATAAGGGAAACTACTGCAGATGAGTGTGAGCATAGAAAAAGGCCATCATCCATCGGCATTCATACTTACGGTGGACTGTGTATGGATCTAATGTACATGTGGCACCGAATATTTCTGAAGTTTTAAACAAGCCGCTTTTTGATAGCACTCATTTTCTCCCCAGGTGTTCTTGGCAAGTGACACAAGTAAATCCAGAGCTTCTCATAGAATTAAATGGCAGTGACAGGTCTGGCTAGGAGTCTCCGTCACTCTGTCTCACAGATGGAGACCATGCGTGTGTTACTTCCAGGCACCTTTTATTTGTTGAGCTTCCTGACTCAAATACCAACTTTGGTTCTTGTAACCATGTCATGTGACCAGGAAGTATAATGCTTCATAAAGCAGGGGAGAGGGGAAGAGGGAGAGGTGAGCTTGGTTGCTACATGACCCAGGATTCAGGAGGAGTGGCCCCCCACCCTCCCTGTGCTCCATCATCAGGGCCCAGGTGCCCCATTCCAATCTCCTTGCATCTCACTACTTGGTCATTGACTGGATAACCATGTTATTTGAGTTCTAACATTCAGCTTGTGAATCTGGTTCTGTGACCTCTGAGACAGCCTGCCTAGTGGTGAACCAGAGGCTACCATGGCATCCATGTAATTCCTAGCTAACAAACCTTACCTTTGTTGCAGGCTTTTTCAAACTTGCTAAAGGAAAGAGCAGTCAGCCCTCTGTACCCATGGGGTCTGCATCCATGGAGTCAACCAAACATGGATAGAAAGTATTTTTAAAAATTACATCTAAGTGGACATGGTGGTGCACACCCGTAAACTCAGCACTCTAGGGGTTCAAGACAGACGGATTGTAAATTCAAGCCCAGCATGGAAAACTTAGTGACTTAACAGGCCCTGTGTCATAATAAAAGGTGAAAAAGCTTTCGTGATATAGTTCAATACTACGACTCAGGGTTCAATCCTCAGTACTGCAAAAAAAAAACAAAACAGTGCATCTGTATTGAGTATGTATAAACTTCTTTTCCTTATTATTATTCTCTAAATAATACAGTTTAGGAGCTACTTACCAAGCATCTGTAGTGTGTTATGTATTATAAGGAAAATATGATTAAAAGTGTATGTGAAGATGTGTGTAGGTTGTATGTAAACACTAGGCTATTGCATAGAAGAGACCTGAGGATCTGCAGATTTTGGCATCCAATCCCCTGTGGACATGGAGGGTGATTATCTTCTATTTCTGCAGAGCACCCATGAATCAGTGAGGATGGAATATCTCTTCTCCCCTGCCCACAAGCAAGTATTAGGTCTTCAGCTCACAAGTTGTTCATTGATCTTGTTACATTCACTCAACTTTGTGCTGGATTCTGGGAATTAACAAGACAGATATCCCAGAGGTTATGGTCAAGTTGTGGAGAAAAATAAAGCCTCCTTTTCATGCTTGAGATCAACTGACCCCTTCCCTTGTCACAGCCTGGCCTAGTGCTCTTTGACTTCAGTTTCTCCTGCTCTGTCTCACTCTCTGTCCCCAGCCATAAGCCTCCTTCTCCATTGGGAAATGACTATCATTGAGGTAGCACCTGATGTTACTTGATGTATTGATTGAATAAATAAAATAGTTTTAGTCCATTTTCTGCTGCTAAAACAGAATACTTAAGCTGGGTAATTTACAAAGAGAAAGGGTTTATTCTGACTCACAGTTCTGGAGGGCAGAAGTCCAAGATAGAGCAGCCACATCTCATATCTAGTGAGGGTCTCATGTTGCTTCAAGTCATAGTAGAAAAACTGAAGGGTAACTAGGTGGGAGAGGCAAAAGATGAGGTGCTGCCTTGTTTCCTAACAACTGCTCTCATGGTAGCTAATCCACCCACAAGAAAGGCATTGATCCCTCTTAAAATCCTCGTCACCCTTTAAAGGCCCATCACCCCCTAATAGGGCTACATTGGAGACTAAATTTCACTGTGAGTTTTGAAAGGGACAAACCACATACAAGTCATAAAACCACATAGAAATCATAGCAGTGTCATTTAGAGATGCATTAGCTGCCAAGTTCCAGAAAATATATCCATAGAGACTTAAACAAGTAAGGACTTATTTCTCTATGTAGTTTAAGTTCAGGGATGGTTCCAGTGTACTGGTTCAGTTTATTGGCCCAATGATATGGTTTCTGAAGTCTCTGCAGATTTCTCAGCTTTTCTATTATCATCACAATATCTGTATTTGTCCTTGTTCTTGCTTTATTCATGATAAGCCACTGTAAAAGTTAGTGGCTTAACACAGCAATTTCTTATCACGTTCCTGATGCTTTGGGTTGAATTCAGCTGGGAATTCCTTGGACTCTTCATGCCTTGGCATATTCAAATATATTTGAATATACAAAGACTCATTTAAAGGAGTTAAGTTTGCTTGAGTCCTTTGATATGTTGTAACAGCATAATTTATAGTATATTATTATAAAATGTCTTGTAAAATTTATTTTCTGGAACAAGTTTCTCTTTTGACTTTGATGAAAACATGAGCAGGTCCACACATTTGCTCTTTCTTGGGTAACATGCAGTCCTCTGATCAATAAGTAACATTTCTGGTAGCATGTAACTAAAGCAGTGGATGCTGTTGCTTCTGGGACAATTCACATCTTCCCGGGAAGGAGCAGCTGCATTCTCCCTGTATTAATTTAGAGCTTCTACTTCTCCTTGGAAATGCAGAAAAGTAAGGAAAATCGTTACCCAATTAGTACTCCCACAATCTGGGCTCTGGCTGTCTGTGTCTGGCAGATGTTTTAAATGAACTTCATCTCTAATGAGTGTTTCTAATGGTTCTTCAAATTGGCTTGTTTGTTGTATAACAAAATATCCAAGAATATAATGGCTTAAAATAGCACAATTTTAATATATCTCATGACTTAGTGTGTCAGGAGCAGGGGCAACACTCAACTATTTGCACATCACTGGTACTGTATTGTAGGTGGTGTCTGAGTCCATTTGCTGTTGTTGGAACAAAACACTTGAAACTGGATGCTGTTTTTTGATAAAGAAAAGAGATTTGTTGAGCACATGGCTTTGTGTCTGAGTATAAGATCAGGTAGCCCCTTCTGCTGGGCTGCTGGTAAAAGCCTTTGGCTTCCTCCGGACATGCTGGGTGGCATCATATGGCAGGAGGACAATGAAGAAAGATCGTATGTTGACAGAGGAAGCAGGAGATGAAATCAGGGAATCCAAGCACGGCTTATAGCAACTCCCTCTAGAATAGCCTCACTGCCAGTGAGCTAACCCACTCCCACAAAATGCACATGATCCCTCTGAGAGCGACAGTCCCACTGAAATACTCACCTGCCATGAGGCCCTGCCTTTGAAAGGTTCCACTGCCCTCTCAGCATCGCCACTCTGGAGACCAGGCTCCCAATACGTGAACCTCGGGGAACACGAACTGCAGCCAGACCATATAGGTGGCCTCTTGCTTGCAGCTTTTTATTCAGGAGAGGTACTCTCTCCTGGCCCATCATTCCCAGAATCTCTGCTGAAATCTGACCTCCCTTCCTGGTGCCTTGTGAGCTCAACTGGCTGCTCTGCTATCTGGATGGAATGTTAATCCTCAGGAAATACTGTGCACTTTGTGCCGTTGGCTATCAGATTATTTTTAATTTCCCCAAGGCAACCACTTCCTCGGGGTTCATTGAAGTCCACTCTCTAGACCTTCTTTGACTGTTTAGATTTTCCACACTGAAGTCACACAGAGAAAGAAATCACTAGGCCAGAAAGGAGGGGCTAGTTCACACCCTTTTTTCTTAAGTGAGTGGCAGAGAACTCCAGTCTTATTATGAAATTTCTCTCCTCTCTCTGCCTCTCCAGTCTCTTTCATAGATGGAAGTGTAAGCTTAGGCTAGAGATACATGATTCCTTTCACATCACTTTTGCAACTCTCGAACTTGGTCCTGCTTTAAAATGATGAGTTTATTATCTTCATGCCTCAGCAAAAGCAGAGATAAGAAGATTTCCATTTAATTTTATTAGTGTTTCTTTTTAAATCACATGCATGGCTGTTATGATAAAATTAGAACTACTAAGAAAAAAAGCATAGCTTTCTTTGTTTTACAGCTTCAGTTTGATTAACACAGGGCCATTTGGGCTATTTAAACACATAACACTTTTTATAACCTCTTCAGGTAGTACTGAACACCCGGGGCAGGGGTGCGCCGTGCACTATCCGTCATACACAGTGCATATAAGTTTAAGATGCAGCTTCTGATCAAGACTTACCAGGACTGTATTATTGTGTCTGACGTTTCTGGCTTCATGGTCCCGGATCTTGCATTTGGTTTTAACTTTCTCAGCCTTGCTTTTCTCATATATAAAATTGAAAACATAATGTATGCTTCCTAAAGATAAGATAAAATGGATATGCAAAGTACTACAGTGCTAGATGTTTTCTCCTAAATGTGGCAGTGATGTTAATAAGTACACATGTTTGATTAACTTTTCACACATTATCAATGAGAAACTGCTTTAAAAGTCTTTCTCTGAAGATCATCTCATTTCCAGTGCAGTACTGTCATTCCGTCTTATTTGGCTTGAAATCTCATTGTTGGTGGTTTAACACTTTGCAGAATTAATTAGGTGTTTGGTGTTAAGTTCTGCAATCTGCCTATCGAAGTCATTTAATTTATACTTTAATTGACTCGTTTTGACAGTCAAGAATTTGAAGGGAACTTCTCTTTGAGGAAAATGATGCAGTTTTTTAATATTAAAAGGTCACATTAGCAAAATGACTTCAAACTTTAATTTGTCAAACATCATGCACCTGTTGCCCTGCTTCCTTGTTAGCAATGCACTGTCAGATTTCTGGATTTTTTTTATCCTAATAGGTACCCTGTTTAATTTGCAATTCCCTAATAAAAGTTAATACTAAGCATCTTTTCATATGTTTGTTTACTATTATTGCATACTAAGCAAAAGAAGCCACTCTGAAAAGGCTACATATAATTCCAATTATTCATGACATACTGAAAAAAGAGCTTTATAGAGATGCAAATAAATATTATAATATTGTATTATAACTCAAAGTTTAAGACACATATCTATTGATCAATATTATAATTAATTAATTACATAAGTTAATGATTGAATTGATTTTAACAGTGGTTTGCAGGGATCTAGCCAAAGAGCACAAAGGTTAATCACAGGTTAATCACAGGCAGTTTTTTTTAGAACAGTGAAATTATTTTATCATATACTGTAATGCTGGATATAAGGCACCATATATTTGCCATGACACATAGAACTGAATGGCATAAAGATTAAATCTTGAAATATAGACATGTTGAAAAATCATCTGGAAGTTTGGGATATACAGACCCTAGGATGAAATGGAGGTTGTGAGGAAGAATCTAACTGTATTGCCAAGGCATGTACAACTGTTAGGGATTGTGGGAAACGAGCAGTCCCAAGTAACTTTACACATGAGTGGAGACTTGAAAACAAAAGGCAAAAGGAATGGTCGATATGTATCACTCGTGTAATGATAAATAATGCCTGAAGGACTTCCTTCTCTATAGAGAGAGGGTAAGAATTTTGATACCACTGTATATGTATAATGGAATTAAACAGTTGGGTAACTTAATGGTAGATAATGAGAGCCAGGTTCTTTTCTATTGAGATAGGAAATTACAGACAGGCTAAGAAAGGAGACAAGAATGATCCATGTGATAATAGATCAGTGTCGGAGACACGAATATAAAATCATGTTTCGCTTCACATCCAAACAGGTGGGTATGTATAAGTGTACACGTACAGGGGCGTATGGATAGAAGTTAGTGTGCACTCATGTCTCTCCTTGCTCTACTAGCTCAGTACAACTAGAAGCAATGACACTTCAGCAGCAATGACCATACCTGGAGCCAATTAGGGTTAAGGAAACCTTTCCTCAGCAAAAGAAACCAAACCTCTGGAGAAAAGACTGGTGCTACAGTTGAGACAGATGATATATAAGATAACCCTGGAACATCTTAGAGTGCAGGATAGTAAGGGAGTACCCAAACCCACAGTTAAGTTTGAATCAGCAAGTCACAGGAGCAAACTGAAAGGGTGAATCTGAATGATGTGTGTAAACACTTCATTCTCAGGTTTGTAGAGTAAAACTTCCTTCTCCTTAAGTGCAGGCTGCACATAGTGGCTTCCTTCTAAAGAGAACAATATGGGAAGTGAAGAACAGTGCTTTCCAGGAGAGAAATGTGACAGTACTACCCCATCCAAGTGAACAAGATTGTTTTGGGTCTAACCTGCCGCTAAAGTCTCCTGTGTCCAGAGGTGAGGCTTTTGGGAGGTGATTGAATCATGGGGACTCTAACTTCCTTGATGGATTAATCCACTGATGAGATCAGAATTTGATTGCTTTATTGGGAGGTGATGGGAATAGGTGGTAGGGAGTGGGACTAGGGGCTTGTGACTTTGGGGGACGATAAATGTTTCTGGCTCCTTCACCCCTGGCTCCTCCTCTGTTCTCTGCTTCCTGGCTGACATGAGGTGAGCAGCTCTCCTCTGCTGTGCCTTTCTGCCATGAAGTTTCTGTCTTGGAACCAGCCAACCTATGAAGCCGTGAGCCAAAATAAATCTTTCTTTATTTCAATTGTTTTTCTCAGGTATTGGGTCATGGTGATGTAAAGCTTACGCAAGGGTCAACAGCAAAAGGGTGAATCATGTTGAAAGCATGCAGTCTTCAAGTGATCTGTTGGGAGTGTCACTTTATTTCTGTGACTTTTCCTTCAAAAATTCTTAACACTAGTCTAATCATGAGAAAAACATCAAACTGCAAATGAGAGGTATCTCACAAAATATCTGACCATTACTTTTCAAAACTGTCAATATTATCAAAAACAGAGAAATCTGAGAAAATGTCATAACCAAGAGGCGCCCATGGAGATACAGCAATTATAGGCAAAGTGGAATTGTAGATGGAATTCTGGAGCAGAAAAAGGACATTACATTAAAACAGTGAAGAAATCTGAACTAGGAACAGACCTTAGTTAATAATAATGTGTCCATATTATCTCATCGGTTGTGGCAAATGTGTCTTTCTCTTGAAAGATGTCAACAGTACAGGAATCTGGGGGTGAGGCTGTGGGGAAATTGTGTCTACTCTCTATGATGGCTAGGTTAGATCATTCAATCAGACACTAACTGAAGAGCTTATTTTCTAACTACAGTCGACAATAGTCAGCTGACATTAAGAAAAGGAGATTATTCTCCATAATGGGAGTGGTACTCATGCAATTAGTTCAAAGGCATTCAAAGCAAAACTGACATTCCCTTGAAGAAGTCTGCCTCAAGACAGAAGCTCATGCCTGGGAGAGTGTCCAGTCTGTTGGTCTACTGTACAAATTTTGGATTTGTCAGTCCCAAAATTATGTGATCTAGTACCTTAAAATAAATGTCTTCATAGACACAACAATGAATGATAAAAGATGGCTAGACAGGTGATAATAATGATAGGGGATAGATGATAGATAGATCTAATTCTGTTTCTCTAGAGAACTCTGATTAATAAACTATGTATACAACCATTCTGTAAATCTCTATTATAAAATCTTTATTTTGAAAATCCAACATTAGAAGGTGATATTTGAGAAATCTTTTTTGGCAACATTGATAATTATTACAACACTAATTTATTGCTCTAAATATTTAAAAATAATTAAAAAGAAATAAACATTTATTCCATGTACTTTCAGAATGGCCAACTCTTTTATAATACGAGGTTCCCTTTATACAGAATTCCAAATAGTAAAGGAAAAAAAAATACAGAAGATCAGCATTTTGCTTGGACCAACTGATATGAAATCATATATTGGTGAGAATAATCAATACCACCTGAGCATTCTGCTCAGATTTGGAATTAAGAGAAGTAAAACAATGAAAAGTTAAATTCTTCATAACATAATGAAATAAGAAGTTCATAGTACCACTTATGAAGAATTTTTGAAAATATTAACTTGAATTAATCATAAATCTGAGGTTTGCTAACAATTTGCAGGACACACATTGAGAAACATGATTATATTAAATGAGGTCGCAAAGAAGCAAACAAATTCAGCAAGTGAGAATTTACAATAGAAAGTATTCAGATTTTCCTCCAGCTATTTTGGTCCCAGGATTAAGTGCCGCTTTGGAGAAATCTGATCCTAATTTCATTTTCCTCTTTTTAAGAAAACTTGTTCTGTCTGCTGGTGCTCTGCAGAATTATCTTCCATTAAAATTGGCTATCACAAATAGACTATGCCTAGGTGTTGGTCATTTTGAAATAGAACAGGTACACTGACAGGACGGGGACGTGGCTTCTCAGGCCTTAAGCGATGACCAATACCTACTAAAAAGATGGGGACAGCTCTTTTTTCTGTCCTTCCTTGCTGAGCATGTATGGAATGCACCCTCCCCATCCCTGCTCTTATCTCCAGGACCAGATGCTTTGTGACAGCAGAGGGGAGGGACTCCAGGGAGTCTTCAAGGGTGAGAATGGCTTCCTCCTACAAGGAAGAAGTCTCCTAAAATGTGAAGCCACACTTGTGACCCAATTAAAAAGTACCAGCCACTAGTCCACTACAACAAAGCCACAAAAGCCAGTCCCATACCTTTGGTAATGGCCCAGTCTGATTATCAGAGCTGTGCCTCCTTAAGCGCCTTAAACTAAAGTATCTTCCCTATGTTCTCCTCCTTTCAGCACTGCCTCATATTTCTGCCCATTCTTCTCAGGGATGTGTCTCAAAATTCTTTTTCTATGATGAAAGTTGCTGAATCTACTCCATGGGGTGAGGAGAACCTTGGGGGACCTCCTTGAACCCCTGCCTACTAATGTATCAGTTTTGTCATTTCCATCCAAATTGAGCAAAATTGCTCTTGGCTGATTGGTAACAATTTTGTATCAATTTTTCTGTTGCTAAGGGTGTCTCTGGTGTATATAAGCAGTTCTTTCTCTGTTTCTGTAAAATTCTACTTTATTACATCTTTGAATAAATCTGTTTCACTTTAGGGAATTCTTTAAAACCAAGACATTAATTATCTCTGTATTATGTTACCTGTTTGTTCTCCCTAATGCATTATCTTTCCTTTAATTGCTTTAATAAACTTGTTTCTAACTTGATATTCATGGTACTTATTTTAAACCATTTTTCTTTATCTGTAATTTAGTTTTAAGCTATTATCTTTTCCCCTACATTGTTCCTATTTTTTCCCTATTTATTCAGAAGTATATTGATCTTATTTGTAATTTTCTAACCTCTATAACCTCTATTTTTAGCCACTTTTATTTTAATACCCCATGTTTGAGCTCCTTCAAGTCTTTATTTACATGTCACTATTTATATGTTTTATTTATATATTGACATGGTGTACAATATTAGTGAGTTTTTATATTCTTGGATAAAAGTTTTCCTAAAAGTCTTCATTTTTTATTTTCTTCACTTGCCTTTTTCCTTCTTTTTGCCTTTTCTATATTCCTATTCCCTTTTCCTCCTCTTTTTAATATTTGTTTGTTTGTTTGTTCATTTGTTTGATTTTGTACCTGGAATTGAACCCAGGACTTAACACTGAGCTACATCACCAGCCCCTTTTTATTATTAATATTTTTTTATTTTAAGGTGCCTAGGCTGGGCTCAAACATGCAACCCTCCACCTCAGCCTTCAGCCTTCTACAGTGCTGGAGTCACAGGTGTGCACCACCATGCCTGGCTTTAAATATTATAATGTGAAAGGGGATGGCTGTGTGCAGAATTTTTATATGCACTAACACTGTGTGGGTGGATTCTCCTGGACTCCTTGTCATGATGCAGGTATCTCTTTCACCTTTCCTGTGACGCAACAGCATGGCTCTATGTTCAGGGCCTGATGTTCAAGACACAGGAAGGGAAGAAACAGCCATGATGAGCTGTTCCTGACTCTGACCTTTCCTATACAATATTTTGATGTCAAGGGAGTACAACGCAAGATGCCCCAGAGTCCATCATTTGACCCCTGTCACACTGGACTAGTTGGGTGTCATGGTTCCTCAATATCAGGGACAATTCAATTATTTAATATCAAGGATTAAGTTTCTTCCAAAAGGGGTAGGTTCATTTACACATTATTAAATGACCTGTCAGAGGAGGCACAAATAATTTCCAAATGAATTGGTTTATTGAAATTCACACAAAAGCAAAAGCAAAAGGAATATAAAAAACTAATAGGCAAAAAATAGATAAAAGAAAATTACTCAAGGCCAGGAACAACCAGATACTGTGTTATAGTTCAAATCATAAATGTCCTTCAGAAGACATGTGCTCAGAATTGTGGCATTTGGAAGATAATTAGATCTTGTGGACTAATATTACCAGTGGCTGAAGCCACTGATGAGTTCTTAGCTGATTGTACTATTGGAAAGTAAGTCACTGGGAGCATGACTTTGGAAGGGATCTATCTTTCTTCTCAAGCTCTTCCCCATGCTCTGCTTCCTAAGTTTTCCTCCACCTGCCCTTCCAGCATGCACGTTCTCTGGGGTATCTACTACTTCCTGGGGAAGAGCTGCATGGAGAGATGATAACCACGGCTGTCAACACTTGCACCCTGGGCTTACCTGCCTGCCTGGTTACCCCTGGTGCGGCCCCCTTGGAAGTGGAAACAGGGTGGCTGCAAGGTCACCCGCCCTCGTGTAGAGACTCACAGGCCTCTCTTAGATATTCTCTGTGTCCATGTTTCCCACTTTCTTTCTATTCACTTCATTTTCTATTTATTGCTCAAGTACATGTAGCCTTAGTTTTCTCTTTTCTTCTGGCTTTCTCCTTTGAAGCAGGCACCACTCTGGAGTCCCTGTGGGTTGTGCTTTTGGTTTTGTGATTGTTTTGCCTGTAGATTGAGGAGGATGGAAAGGTCACCATCGCCCTGCTCTTTTCCATGAAGGGGATGGTGAAGGTCACCATCACCCTTCTCTTTTTGCTTCTTTCTAGGCAGTGCCTACCCTGAGCTGGCTGGAGCCTCCTTGCCTCTCTCCAAAGAGTTCTGTTCCATGAGCTACACGGAGATGCACCAGTCTGACCTCTGAGGATTCTTAGAGAAGCCTTGTCCTTGTTTAACTGCAAGACACAAGCAAAGTATTTTAAATTTGTGCTGCTACTTTTTCCCTGTGTTTCTTCACGGTGCCTTTCCTTTCAGGTTCTTTCCACCGCGATTCATTCTTTGTTCACACTGCTGGGCTCTGGGATAGAAAACTTTTCCTATCCAGCCCGACTTCACCAGTTTGACCTGAAATCACACAATGCTTTTTGGACTCCCTGGGCTGTGAGGCTGGGTCGCAGTTCACATCAACAGACGTTAAAATGCACATGGCACCTCGGCTCGGCTCCCCACATGCCGCCCAAAGACGCTTCCTAAAAGCCATTTGTGCACATATTTATTTCCAGCCATCCCTGGAGAAGCATTAATAACTTTAAAGTGTCACTTTTAGGTTTGGGGATGTACTTTTAACAAAAGCAATGACTTTTGGCTACTTGCAAAGTCACCTGGATGTTGAAAAGCTAAGTTTGAGCAAAACTGGGCGGCGTGGCAATCAAGTGCCTAGATCTTGATGTGGCAGGCAGCTGTGAAGCCCAACCTGCACTGCCAAGGACACACTCTGACATGACCACCACCTCTTCCCTTAGCCTGCTGGCTGTGTACATATGCACATCGGTCCGAGGAGGTGCAAAAAGCACATGGACTGCTCAGTTCATGGGGCTGTTTACCCTGCTGGAGCGGGAGAATGACTTTCTTTCCTGAAGCAGAAATAGACAACACAATGGATAATTACAAACATGAACCTTATGATCAAACAGGCAGCAGCTTCTTCCTCAAACTCTTCTCCCTCAGTTCGTCACAAGTTATAGCATTTTATTTTCTAACACTTTATTACTTTATCACATACCCTGACAGTACTATATGTTACATTCTTAAGTAGGAGGCACTATTTTATTTTATTTTGTTAGTTTCTTTTGTTATTAGTATATGTTTACCATACATAATAATCACATTCATCCTAGGGATTGATACATACACATGTCACATCTTAATCCCTCCTGTTATAGTTCACATCTAAAATATCTCCCCAAAGACTCATGTGTCCAGAGCTTGGGACTTTGATTAGATCATGGGAGCTCTCACTCTTATTGGACCCCAGTTTTATGTGTGTTCCATCATCCACTGAAAAGCCATTGTGTGGTACATGATCATATTTAATAAATAGTTTCACATAATCCCCATAGCAATCCCACGAATAAGTACTATGTGTGTGATCATGACAAACTGAGACCCTGAATGCTTAGGTCACTTGTCTTGGTTTACATGCTTAAGGTGGAAGTTGGATTCCACTCAGTCCATCTGATTTCAGAGATGATAACCATCCTCTGTGCAGGGCACTGCAATGCTGATTATGCCCAAAGCAGGCTGTCAGCAGTGCAGGCTGTGAAGAGTTAACCCCACAATTGGCTTGTTTTGAAAAACGAGTCCAGCTGAAGCCTATATGCCGAGGTCAAATTCTGTTCCCACAATTAAAACCTTCTTACTAAAAGGATGATGTTCTAATTATAACCATATATTTTGTCTATTCTGTTCTTAATTTGAGAATGCTTTGTCTTTTCCTTTACAAGCCTTGGCTCCATTAGTTTCCATGGTAACCACATGAAGCCCCATCTTAGCAAGTAGTTCGCCTTTACCCCAGTTGATGACCAATAAAAATCAGTGGCTTAGACGGACCAGTGCCCTTTGCTAAAATAGCATTGGCCATCCTGGCTCCTCACTTTCTAACTCTCTTAAGTTAGCTTTTTCTCAGGCTTGCATCGTACACTGAGCAGGAAACTGGAGCCTACTGCAGAGGTTGCCAGAAATGTTTCAGGAGATTTCAGTTCTCTGGGCTACATTCTTAGAAAAGCCAGAGCTCTCAGCACAGGATATTTCAGGAGAGTACACTAAAACTCATGGAGTATCCTGACATCTGAAAGGTCTTATGGGAGCCCCAGCACCACAAGGCTGCAGTTGCATGGGGTTGAGCCCATCATAGCCTCTTTGAAACTACAAAATGGCACAATGCTACTGAAGGATGGAGCGATGAATTCCAGAGGTGAGCTCTGTGGGGTGTCTGGGCTCAGCACCTCCTAGATAGTTGTTTATGGACTGATTCTGTATAACAGTCACACTGCCTTCATTTCTAAACACACAAATCCTCAAAAAAGTATTTACACATATTTTCCAGATGCTAAATAATTGCAGATTACTAGTCATATATGAGGTCAGTAGAAAATATTTTAATATATACTTTAATGCTAGAAGATTAATGATATTCAAAAGTAAAGATATATTAACATTTTCAAGTGCTATGACCTAAACAATGAATCATGTAAATACAGCTCTGAAAGTTATTTTAGCAAATGTGGCCACATGTCTAGCTAGTGAGAGGAAGAGGCCTGCAGCCTGGGGGACTGAGTCATTTGCCTGGGGGGTGGGGGGTGTTAGGTGCAGCAGCTACTTCTTCAGTGCAGATGGGAGAGTGCGGCCCTTGGAATTGAGTCTCTTGCACCCCATTTATTGCTATTCTTATTTTTAAGTGGGAAAGGAAAAAACTCTACTATCTGGACCACAAAGAACCAAGAGAAAGTGGTTCATTCATTATAGGATGAATTATATGTCCAGAAAAATGGACATACCTAGTATTTGAGAATGGGATCTTACCAGGAAATAGGGTCTCTTCTGATGATCAAATTAAGGTGGAGTCATGCAAATGGACTGTAATCCAATGTGACTGGTGTCCTCTTTTTTCTCATTCATTAATTTTATTGGTACATTTTAGGTATACAATATGCTGACATTCATTATTGGGAATTTGTACCTTTACATAATATACCTTGGTTCTTGTTTTTTTCCCCATTCCCCTGCCCTCCGTTCAACCCCTCTGCCCCTCCCTATTTACAAAGGCTTTGTTTCCATTTTTCCCTCTGTAAGAGGAACACATGGGCACAGAGACAGACATGCACATAAGGAGGTGTGAAGATAAAGACAGAAACCTACAAGCCAAGAAATTCCAAAGATTGTCAACAATTAATCAGAAGTTGGGAAATAGGCCTGGGACAGTTCTTGCACCCAACACTGCCAACATGTTGACTTCAGATCTCTGGCATTCAGAATAATGAAGGTGTAAGTTTTTTTTGATGAAGTCATCTTGTACTTTGTTATATCAACCTCAGAATACTAATCCATGGTTTTTGACAGTGAGCTGAATTTTTCTTTTTTGCTCACCTTATGTCCAGAAACACTGGAAGATGTGCATTCATGAAGGTTTCAATGGCACATATGGAAATGCGTCTGAAGACCGTAGGACCCAAAAGCTGAGTGAGAATGAAGGGAGAACAGTAATATCATTGTATCCTGGAGCAGATGAGCAACTTAGTGCTGCCTGGCTAGTGAGGAAAGGAAGATCATGAGGGCAAAGAGCCATCTCTGTCTCCATTACCTGGATTCATTCTTTATGTGAAAGCGAATCAAAGACTTACAGAGACAGAGGGTACAAAATTAAAGCACGTATTTTAATAAGAAATTAATACATTAAGATACAATTGGAGGGGCTGGTAGTGTAGCTAAGTGGTTGAATACTTGCTTAGCAGGCCAGGGGCTAGGTTTGATCCCTAGACAGACAGACACACACACACACACACACACTTAGACAAAGTTTTGGCAGAAGGCACAAAAGTGACTCTTTTGATAATATGAAATAATTCATAGATTTCAGCATATATGCTTCCTGAAAATTCAGTGCAACTTCTAAAAGCCATCAGAAGTTTTTCACATTGGATCAAAAAATATACTACAGGAAAGGTAAGTGAGTGGGATGAGCCAACAAGGAGATATCTCATGAGTGAAAACTGAGTAATACAGGTAATTCGGGGGCATTGATAAAACACAGAAAGTAATTCCTGCAGAGACTCAGAGGGAAAAAATTAAACTTTATTGCCATTACCCAGGCTTATATTTAGAATAATTTCATCTAATTTCTGCACCAGAAAGGATATTAATTATTCTATTTTACAAATGAGAAAACTGATGCTCAGACACCCTTAGGAGTTTAGTTCAGGTCAAAGAGTTATTGAGATTCAAAGTCAGAAATTGAACCCAGAGACATCCGACTTCAAAAAGTCAGAATCTGGGGCAAGAGGAAATCACTTGAAGGAGTGAGTGCTCTCCTTTCAAGTCAGTTATTGATGCCTACAGACAGCCGTCATTCTGCCCAGACTCTCCTATGGCTGCACATCCTGAAATCTACTTCTATGAGAAAGATGGAATGTCTAAAAATAAAGTGTGAGATAAAGTTTGACTCATGGTAATTGAGCTCTAAGGTATTTCTTGGAAAATAAATTCATTGCTCTCTAAGTCCTGCACCATCTCCCCCTCTAACTATGTTTGCAGGACATCAGATAACCAATGGCTTTGAGTCGTTGCCAAGTCCAGTGAATTTCAAAGGGGATTTTAATTAGAAATGGGCTACCAAGCAGTTGTCATATATTAAGTCAGTGTGATTAGAAGCTGGGCAAGAGAGAATTGTTATAAGAATTCGTAGAGACACAACCTCAAGCAGATTATCCACCTCATTAGTGGTTTTGATTTGGAGGCCTGCCTGGCATATGTGCATAAGTTATGATAGGAACTATAGAAATAGTAGTTATCTCTTCATGAGCACCAAAGTGGCAGGTATTTATCTACATTCCTTTAACCCCCTGAGCAGCAGTGAAAGAGTGCACATCATTGATTACTTCCATTGTATAGAGGCGAAAATAGTCTCAGCAATGATCAACTTGCCAAGGACAAACATCATCATGGAAAAGGCAAGTGTTCCCATTGGGCAAGAACTCTGTGGCAGTTCCCCAGAGTCACAACAGTGACAACTATGAGAAGTGGCTTTAGGTACCAGCCTACAGAAGGGCTTCACTGTCAGAAAAGCTGATCTAATGCTGAACTCTTGGCTGCAGGGAGACACACAGATTTTGCTAGGCCCACAAACTTTTAGAGTAGAAAATACACAATTTTTGGTTACAGAAATCTCAGACACAAAAGAATAGCGTAATGAACTGCTACATAAACATTACCTGCTTCAACAGTTAAAAACATGATAAATCTGAAAGGATGGTGTTTTGATTTAAATAGAAAATCCAGGTACTCTCCTGCCTCAGTTTATCCTATGCACAAATTTGCTCATTTAACAGTGATTATTAGTAGGGTAGAGATTCTGAATTTAGAGTTAAATTGATCATCTTTACTAGTAATATGAAAACGCAGGGAAGATATAAAATGTTCACTATATATACTTGTCAAGAAATTGAAGATATTTTAGCAAAAAAAAAATCCTTGTCATTTCTTTAATACATGATCATCATCTTCCTTGACACCATACCATACTTGCTGAAAATATCATGACTGATTCAGTGAGTCTGTCATTCCTTTAAGGCTCCCAAACTATAAGGCCAGGAGTTAACCAACAAAGAGCACTGAGGGTGGGAGGTGGGGACCACAGTGCTCCTGGGATGAATGGATATGGATGAAGGTTCATGTTCCATGCCAAGTCCATTGCACAGGATGAGTCCATCCTACAAGTTGCCAGGCTCCAAATCTGCCTCTGCTTAATCATTTCCGATTCTTCCCCACAACTATGCAGGTTTGTTCCTGCTCTGTGCATACTCACACAGGCTCATACTCAAAGCTGCTGACACAGATCTCCCCTGTTCCCTGTCAGCTCTTCCCAAGTCTGCAACCTGAAAACAGTGGTGAGGCCTCCTGGGATCACATGGTGTCAGGGTCTGCAGCCGTCTAGGCTCCTATCTCGTCCTGGGCGTACAGCCCCACTGCATGCTAACTTCTGTCCCCCGACCTCTTCTAATGTTTAGTGTGTCAGCCTTCCAGGCACCTGTGTCACAGGACCCAACTGTCAGTCCTCAGGGCCTAACTTACTGATTGGCAGCTCACCAGAACTCTGGCCATCTGCCCTCCTGAATTCATACCTGAGCTGCTGCACACCAAGCCGTGTGGGGTGACCCAGTGGTTTGGTGGCTGGAAAAAAGCCATTCATGGCCTTGAACCTCAGGGGAGAAGACATCCTTGTTTGGTCATCTTCTCAGCTCTCCATAGCTATATAGGCACACATTGTAAGACTAAACTTTTTTCCCGTTTGAAGCCCATAACTTTATCTTCTGTTTTCCAAAAGTAAATAAATAGAACAATAAAGCTCTAATCTTTCTATGCTTGCTGCAAATACAACATAGAAAGATGCAGTATGATACAGCACCCCTCAGTGTCCCTGCCCCACCTCTGTGCCAGCTCAGGGTGCTCTCAACCTCTTCCTGGCCTACTGCACCTGGGTCCTTCTGGTCCTGTCTTCCCAGGGACTCCCATGTACTAGGAACCTATCATGCTCTATCTTCAATTCAGCTCCTTCAAGTTCAACTTCTCTTCATGGTTTTGTTTTAAATAAATGCCTTTATTCCATGATTTCTCTCTTTTGCTTTATCATACTCAGTCCCCCCACCAAAGAAAAGAGGAATAATGTCTCTCCAAAAATGTCCTCATGCTAATCCTCAGAGCCCGTGTGTGTATTATGTTGTCCAGAAAAGGGATTAAAGTTGCTAATCAGTTTGCCTTAAAGACAAGGAGATTATCCCAGTTTATCCAGGAGGAACCAAAGTAGTCACAGGGTCCTTAAGGGAAAAAGAGGGAAGTAGAAGGGAGTGCAGAGCAAATCCATTTGAGAAGTCTCAAGGGTCCATTATGTTGAACCTAGAGGGCACCTGAGCCAAGAATGAGGGAGGTCTCTAGGAGTTGGGAAAGAATGGTAATTATTTGTTCTCTAGAATCTCCAGAAGAAATACAGCCATGATGGCACCTTGATTGATAATAAATACATTTTCATTATTTTAAGCTATTAAGTTTGTGGTACATTGTTACAGTACAAATAGGAAACTGATATATACTCCTGCCACACTGTCCCTCTGATTAGTCTCATTGACAGCATTGTTCAAGCACAAAAGATAAAAAATATTCCACTAAGTTTGTTGGCTTCTTCACGTATTTAACAGATAACATATTTAAATAAATATGTGTGTAATTAGAATTAACCAATTAAAATATTATTTATGTAGATCAAAAATTGAATATTACCAATTTTATACAGTTTAATCTCATCTATATGTTGGATAAATGTCTTCATTCCATGTACCAGTAATGGCTGGGGCAACCTTGTTCTGAGAATAGCTAATGGGAACTCTTTAACCCCACCATAACTCAAGCCCATTCTTAGCCTTACATTTTAGAATTCATCACTCTAAGAATAAAAACAGCTGGAAGTTAAGTATATCCACAGGTCTGTCTGTCTTTCCTATTTCTTCTTCCTGGTACATCAATATGATCAATATGACTATGAGGGAAATAAAGACCATTCACTGAGACAGAGGATACCATCCTCAAAGTGTCAGGGGATTTTCCATACACAGAAGTGTCTGGTCTATGCCGATCTATGATGATGACTGTGTGTGTGTGTGTGTGTGTGTGTATGTGTGAAAGAGAAAGAAAGAGAGAGAGATCAGTGAATTTGAATTCACCTATAGAAACAGACCTTTAGAAATGACAAAAATTCCTCTGACCAGACATGCACGTATTTTTAATAAACCAAGACTATGAGCCAATGCCAATCATTTTAACTCTCCTCAACTCAACAGGGTAAAGGAGAAAGCTAAAAAAGGAAAGAAAGAAAAAGATAAGAAGGAAGAGAAAAGAAGCAAATTGAGAAGAAAAGGAAAGGAGAGAAAGGTAGGAGAAAGACAGAAAATTTAGCAACCCAAGAAAATAGAAGCTTCTCTGAGGCACAATCTGAGTCCCTCCAGAGACACTGTTCCTTTTGAAAATAATTTTATGATTCCCATAAAATAAGATTTGATATTATTCAAACATTGATAATAACATATTAAATATTATTTAATATAATAAGAACAGTGGAGGTCCTGAGCAGCGCACTGGCCATCCGGTGGCCCTGCCCCTTTGCCACAGAGCAGTGGAGCTGTGCGGGCACAAATGCAGCACCCCCCCAGCCTCTAGCCATTGGGCCAAGCCAGCACTTGGATCCACACCACAGAGAGGCAGGGGGTCAGAAAGGACATTGATCTGAGCTCCAGAAGATAGGACAGAAGTGAACAAAAGAAAGAGGGCCTCTCTGAGGCTCCTAGATGAAAATTAAAGCCCACTGGTAAAGTGAAGTAAATCTCTGCAATAAAGGCACACCAGAGCACCATAGTTGAAAAATGAAAACAGTTTCTAGCCTCACTATTGCTGTTAGGTTGTTCTGTTCTTGCGTTTGTTCTTTTGTTCTGTTTCCTTCTCTTCTCTTCAACACCTTCCTAGAGTTTGTGTGATCTTCCTCTGCCCTCTGGCCTCACTGGTAACCTTTCTCTATCATACCTACCTACCCCTCCCTCCCCAACTCCTTCTAAGTGCCCATCCCAAAGGGTAAAGTTGCTATATTAAAGAGTTTATTCACTATAGACATATTTTGGGCTGGTTCTTGACTTTGATTTAATTCACAGGTTTAAAAGTGATAGATTAATAACTACTACAAATTGTCATTTTCTAAACTGTGCTTGATGCTATTATTGTTGCTGATTGTATCACTTGGGCTTAGGTGTGGTGATTGATCTAATCAGTTGTCCTTCCTGGTATACTGAAAACGAGATTGCCAGAGTCATTAGAGACTCAAAACTTAAAGGCCAGATATATCTGAAAGATACTTCTGAGAAACAATCATTCCATAAAGATTCTAAATACAAGCAACAAAGATACTTACAATAAGAAATATTGAAGTATCAACCGAGAAATTGAACAAAAAACAGTACCAACACCAAAAATAAAAATGAGAATACACCTAAGCAAGGAACAAAATAAGGCTACCAGCTCACCAAAGGAAAATTCTGGGGGAAATGAGGTGGAAAAGTCTGATAATCAATTACCTGGATATCCTGCACTGATGGCACAGGAAGTAAAATGGATGAATGAAGCTCTAGAAAAATTCAAAACAGAAATAATTTCCCAGATAACCAGAGAGATGGTGAGCAGAATGAAAGACATGATTAAAGACTCTACAACAGAAACACATTAAAAAAATAGATGACCTCAAGACCATGATGGAAATCATGAATGCCCAGAATTGGAAAGAAATGAAAACTATGAACGCCCAAAATAGGAAAGAAATGGAATCTATGAAACAGAGTCAAGCAGATATTCAGGAGATTAAAAACTCCATCGAAAGCATTTGCAGCAGAATGAATGAATGTGAAGACAGAATATCAGATATAGAAGACAAGATTGTGATCAGTGACCATGAAAAGAGAGATCTCTTAAAAATAGTAAGGGACCATGAGAAATTGATCCAGCAGCTCCTAGATGATGCAAAGAAGAATAATATAAGACTGACAGGAATCCATGAAAAATTAGGAGAAAGTACAAATGACATAAAAAAATGGTTCACAGAATGAATAACAGAAAACTTCCCAAAAGAGCAAAAGAATTTGATATACAGATGAGTGAGGCATATAGGATACCAACTAGCCATGATAAAAAAAAATACACCTAGATATATAATAATCAAAATCCCTGAAACCCAAAAGAAAAACAAAATACTACAAGCACTTGGAGAAAAGAAACAAATCACATACAAAGGGAAGCTGATTCAGACTCAGAGCAGACTTTTCAGCACAAACCCTCAAGTCCGGAAAAGCCTGGAGTGAGGTATTTTAAGCCCAAAAAGAAAACATCCTTCAACCAAAACTGATGTATCCTGCAAAACTATCTTTCAAAATTGATGGGGAAATAAGATATTTCTATGACAAAGAACACCTGAGAAATTTTATAAATAACAAACCAGCACTCCATACGATTCTAAACAATATCCTTGAAAAAAAATGAAAATCACAACTCCATAAGGCCCAATAGAGCAAATCCACCAGGGAAGGCAAGAAATTAAAAGGAGAGGGGGGAAATAAAAAACAAAAGAGCCATCAACAGGAAAATAACATGACAAGGATAAAGCCAATACATATCAATTATAACCATCAATATTAATGGCCTCAACTCACCAATCAAAAGAAATGACTGGCAGAATGGATTAAGAAGCAAAATCCAACAATATGCTGTACACAAGAAACACACCTAACTCAAAAAGAAATTCACAGACTGAAAGTAAAAGGATGGAAAACAGTCCTCCAAGTGACAGGAACCCAGAGAAAAGCGGGGGTAGCAAACTTATTGCAGACAAATTAGATTTCAAACCAAAACTAATTAAGAGAGACAAAGAAGACCACTACATCCTTGTAAAGTGAACAATCCAAGAGGAAGAGATGACAATCCTAAATATATATGCACCAAATACGAATGCCCCTAACTATACAAAACAAATATTAATGGACATGAAAAACCAAATAAGCACTAATACAATTATAGTGCGGGACCTCAATACCCCATTCTCACAAATAGACAGATCATCTAGACAAAAAAATCAATAATGAAATTCTAGAACTGAACCAAGCTTTTGAACAAATGGAGTTAATAGATGTCTACAGTGTGTTCTACCCCAGAAAATCAGAATAGACATTCTTTTTGGCTGCCCACGGGTCATTCTCCAAAATAGACCACATGCTAGCTCATAGAACTTGTTTAAGTAAATACAAAGGAATTGAAATTATCCCTTGTGTATTATCAGATCATAGTACAATTAAACTGGATGTTCAGCATCACTGGTTAATGGAGAGATGCAGATGAAAACAACACTGAGATTCCACCTCACCCCAGAAAGAATGGCTGCTATCATGAAATCAACCAATAAGAAATGTTGGCAGGCTGTGGGGAGAAAGGAACCCTTCTCATTGTTGGTGGGGGTGCAGACTGGTGAAACCACTGTGGAAATCAGTATGGAGAAATCTCAAAGAACTAGGACTGGAAGTCCCATTTGACCCAGCTATTCCCCTGCTGGGTATCTTCCCCAAAGAACTAAAAGAATCATACCACAGTGATATATGTGCACCCCTGTTTATAGTGGCACAGTTTGCAATAGCGAAAACTTGTAAACAGCCCAAGTGCCCATCTACTGAAAACCGCATAAAGAAGATGTAGGGTTTTTTTAATATAAAATGCAGTACTACTCAGCCATAAAAAATGAGAAATTAGAGACATTTATAGCTGAATGGATGCACAATGAGGCTGTACTCTTAAGTGAAATAAATAGGACACTCATGTGTAAATACCAAATAGTTTTGCTAGTGTGAGAAACTGGAAGTGTAGATTAAAATGAATAATTGATTATGGAAAGAGGAAGAAAAGGTCCAAAGGGGTTGGGGAAATGGGAGAGGTAGGGGAAAGGAAAGAAGGGAATGGAAAAATTATGAGAAAAAGAAAAAAATGCAAACAAAGTCTCTGTAAATAGGGAAGGGTGAGGGGGTGAAGGGAGGACAGGAAATGGGGAAAAAAATAAGAACCAAGATATATCATGTAAGGGTACAGGTACCCAATGATAAATGTAAATGTATTGTATATCTAAAATGAAGAATAACAGAATCTAAGGAAAAAACCCAGATAAATGGTGTTGGAAAAACTGGATTTCAACCTGCCAAATATTAAAACTAGACCCCTGTCTTTCACCAAGCACTAAACTGATATTGAAGTGGATTAAAAAATCTAAATATTAAAACAGAAACACTAAACTTGCTGCAAGATAAGTTAGGTAGAACTCTCAAAGACATTGGCATAGAAAAGATTTTATGAACATATCCTCAGTGGCACGGGAACTAGCACAAAGAATCAACAACTGGGATCTCATCTTATTAAAAAGCTTCTGCCCTGCAAGAGAAACCACCAAGAGGAGGCTTTCCCGCGTGCTGCTCAGGGCCTCCGCTGCTCAATATACATGAAAAGGTGTAATGATTTTAATGACGCAAAATTTGCTTGAAAAGTCTCATAATGATCAGTCATAGAAAGGCAGAGCCAGCTGCTTCCCATCATTCCCCCAAGAACTAAGAGACAACCGACAATGTGGGAAAAAAATTTTACCAGCTGTTCCTCAGACAAAGTCTACTCTCTAGAATCTATAAAGAAGTTGGGCTGGGGATTCAGCTCAGTGGTTCTGGTGCCTGCCTTGCAAGCTCAAGATTCCAAGTTTGATCCTGGTACCTCCCCAGAAAAGAAAAAGAACTCAAAAAAAACAGATTCCCCAAATATAAAGACCTGATTCAAAAATGGGCATCTGAAATGAACAGACATTTCTCAGACCAACAAGTAAAAGCAGCAAATAAATATATGAAAAAATGTTCAACATCATTGGTCATTTGAGAGATGCAGTTAAAAACAACACTGAGATTTCACCTCACCCCAGAAAGAATGGCTGCTATCAAGAAATCACCCAATAACAAATGTTGGCAGGGTTGTGGGGAGAAAGAAACCCTTCTCCATTGTTGGTGGGGGTGCAGCCTAGTGCAACCACTGTGCAAATCAGTATGGAAATTCCTCAAAAAACTAGAATTAGTGGTCCCATTTGACCCAGCAATTCCTCTGCTGGGGTATCTTCCCAAAAGAATTAAAAGAATCATACCACAGTGATATATGTGCACCCGTGTTCATAGCAGCACAGTTTGTAATAGCTAAAACTTGGAAACAGCCCAAATGTCCATCAGCAGGAGACTGGATAAAGAAGATGTGGGGTTTTTTTTTTTTATAAAATTGAGTACTACTCAGCCATAAAGAACAAGAAGCTAGAGACATTTATAGTTAAGTGGATGCACATTGAGGCCATACTCTTAAGTGAAATAAATAGGACACATATGTGTAAATACCAAATAGTTTCTCTGGTGTGAAAAGCTAAATAAGGTTCAAATGGTATAATTGATAATGTGAAATAGGAAGTAAAGGTGTAAAGGAGTAGGGGAAATGGGAAGGGCAGGGGAAAGGAAAGCAGGGAAAAGAAAAAATATGAGAAAAGGAAAAATGGAAACAAAGTCTCTGTAAATAGGGAAGGGTGGAGGGTGTGAAGGGAGGGCAGGGGAATGGGGAAAAAATAAGAACTAAGATACACCATGTATAGGTACAACATCCCAACGTGTAATGTAATTGTATTTTATACCTAAAATATACCAATAAACTTAATGAAAAAAATAAGAATATATTAAATTATTTGTTTCATTGCATATATGTCAATTAACTAATGCAATAACCTAAAACTATAATAAGATTTAAGACTATGATAAGAAAAGTCTATTATTTGTAGGCATTATCTGAAAGAAAATGGACTCAGCTTTTGGAAGAAGTCTTTATATAGCTCATTTTTTACCATTAGACTCAGAAAAGCTGAGTTGTTTTTTGCTTTGCAATATAATGAAAGGCTCTTTGTCAAGGATGTTAGTTAATCAATTGATCAATTGCTTTCTAATTTCAGTACGGGAATGAAACCCAGTGATTCTCACATGGAAGGCAAATGCTCTATCAATGAGGTACATCTCCTGATTTATTTATTTAAAATTTTTAAGATAGGGTCTCACTAAGTTGCCCTGGGTTGGCCTCAAATTTCTGATCTTCCTGCCTCAGCCTCTGGAATAGCTGGGATTACAAGGTTGTGCTACCATGAGTTTTGCAAACCTGAGCACTGAGCTCATTTATGGACAAAACATTAGAAAACCATGCACAGCTGGTCCACAGAGCACAGCGAATGCCTTTGGTACCAAGTAAAGCTACCTGCAAAAATAAACTTATGACATATTTTTTCAAAAATAAAGGAGAGTACAATGTATTTCATGCATTAACTTTTTATTGTTGTATTAACTTTACTTTTTGGAGCACTTTTAGGTTCACAGAAAAATTGAGCAGAAAGCAGAGAAAGATCCCAGATTCCCTTGCTCCCAGCCACATACGTGGCTCCCTCACCACCAACCCCCACCCCAGTGGGGCGCTGGTTATAACTGAGGAGCCTACACCAACACTTTGTGATTGTCCAAAGTCCATGGCTTACGACAGGCTCATGCTTGGTGCTCTACATTCCCCAAGTCTGGACAAAAGGGGTCTCTACCTTATCGCATCACAGAGTAGTCCCAGTGCTGGGGAAATCTCTGTGCTCTGTTTATTTACCCTTCCCTTGCCATAACTTCTGGCAACCACTCATCATTTACTGTCTCCAGAGTTGTGCCTTTTCCAGAATGTCACAGTGTCACTGGCTTCTTTTACTCACTGGTGCACATTTAAGGCTCTTCTTTCATGTTTTTTAAGGGCTTGATAGGTCATTCTTTTTTAATGCTGAATAGTATTCCATTATCAGGATGTACCATAGTAGTTAATGTATTCATTCACCTACTAAACGAAATCTTGGCTATTTTCACAGTTTGGTAATTATTAATAAAACTACATCCAAGAGTGGAACTTTGCGTTGACATGCCTGTGTTGCCTTTTAAAAGGGTAATTGATGAACTTTGTGATATATGATTTGATAGGGTTTATCAACTTTAGGTTATAAAGCAAATTATAGTTACCAAATAGATGTATCTTGCCAAAGGAATGAGAAAGCACATGAACAGGGCTCCCACGGAAATCATGACTCCAATAATAGAAGTCATTAAATATATAAACATTTGTGGATTTATATATAAAATATTAAAACAGAGACAACAGCAGCAAAAACAAAACCTTCACTGTTCATAATAGAAGGGTGTACTTTATTCAAAACTGCTGACCTTCTGGCACAAATCATATTTCAGAGAAATTCAGTGATTGAATTAATGGGATAAAATTTCTCCTACAGGTGAATTCCAGGTAATAAACATAGAAGAACTGTTAGGAGCCCACAAGCAGCATGCGGTGTCCTCTCATCAAGCCTCTCATTGGAGTGAGGCCCATCCAAGCCTGACAGGAGGCCAGGCGGTCTGTGCACAGACCACGTCCTGGTGAAGTGGTGAGGTCTCACCGCTGTCCCACATGCATCAGTCCTAGTCAGCCTTGGAGGAGGAGGCCAGAGGAGACATGGCAGGCAGCTCACCACATCACCGAGCCAAGGTGCTAGATCCGACCTGTCCAATGCTTTGAGCTTCCAGTTTACCAGAAAAAGGGGACAGTGGAATGATTTAACCAACTACCTGAAAAAGGAAAACCAATGCAGTTATGTGATAGTCTGTAGAGCACTTGACCAAATATCAACCAATTTCATTAAAAAGGGGATAGGAAAAGAGGCCAAATTTTTAGAGAATGAAGAGCCTAAACGACATCCAGCATGGAGGATCCTCCAGTTGGTTTGGTTTTTGGCTCAGACTTGAATAAAACAAAGATGATTTGGGTATGTTGAGAGGTATCTGAGTATCGACCTATTATTTTGTGTTATTGAGAAATTATTATTAACCTTTTTAAGTGTGGTAAATACATGACTATTGTGCAAAAAATTTTTTTTTCCTTTTGAAATGTATGGCTGTACGTAGTACAAGTGAAATGATAGGGATTTTTAATTTTTCTTCAAGAATTTCAACTACAACAGGCAAACAAAATAGGATTAAATAAAGCCAGTGTAGCAAAACCTTGATCACCATTGAGTGTGGACATGGGTATTTGGAAATTTTCACCATGGCAACAATATACGGGATACATAAATATGAAAACTTGGAATATACTGAATGGGAACAAAAATAGCCATTTCCTTAATTCCCACTTTGAAGAATCCTTTGTCCTCAGTATAATCAGGTGAGCAGTTGGCCCTTAGCCCTGCCGCTTCAGTCCTCTAATTCGATACTTGAACTTCCCACTTACTTGAGTCCTGGATTCTCCCGTTTCTCTCCCCAGCCAGAGGCAGAAGGGCTGGCGAAAGAGCACGCATGAGCAGGAGCAATGTCAGTGTGAACCTCATTTACAACTGGTGGTTCTTGGAGCCTAAAAGGTCAGTAAGGTGGAGCTTCTACATGTGTCAAAGGCTGTGGCCAAGGCCACCTCATAGTCTTGTCACCGCTGCTTTCTTGGGGGTGCTCCGTTGGAATCTTCTGTTCTCCTAATGTCCTTCTCTTTGATTTTTGCCTTTCATTCATTTAAGTCTCCATCCAACAGCAACACCAAGGAACCACTAACTCTTTCTTGTGCACCTTTCCATCAGCTCAAAGCCTGACTTTACCACAGTGGCTGCTGTGGTCTGAATGTGTCCCCCAAATTCCTATGCTGGCACTCAGTGAACAATATGGTCATATCTGAGGTGGGATCTTGAGGTGATTAAGTCCTGAAGGCAGAACTTCCTGAATAGAATTAGGATTTCTATCAAAGGGCTTGAAGCTCGGGATGGATTCCCTCTCCTCTGCACTCTGTCACAAGAGAATGTAGCCATGAGGTGCCATCTTGGAAGCAGAGTGCAGCCCTTACTTGACTCCAGGGCTGCCAGCTCTTGCTCTTGAGCCATGTGGGATGCCCCCTTCAGAACCATGAGAAACACAGCCTGTTGTGTCTGTATTATCTGCTCTCAGGTATGTTGTTAGAGGAGTGCGCAGGGACTGAGGCAGCAACTGACATTCCTTTCCTGCTCACTGGAAAGGGACTTGGAGCTGATGCTCTCAGCCATTTTTCTCAACTGGAATTCAGTCACTTCTCTTCTGTTCAGTGCTTAAAAGATCATCACATCCCTTAGTCATCTTCGCTCCTGCTCCCTCCCGGTCTTATGTGCACTCTTATGTGCACTTTTTAAAAGCTGAAGTTATAACCTAATTCATTGAGTGCTTACCATTTGCCCAGAACCAACATCAATCACTTTATATGCATTATTTTACTTAATTTGGATAACAAAATTACATGGAAGATTTCATGTCCCCATTTGCACTAACTGATGAATAAGAGAATTCAAATGACTTAACTGAGGTTATATAGCTGTATAGTAAATAGCGGCAAAATAAAGATATAAATCCATAATAAGCTATATATATATACACACCTATACAAATATGCCTACATAAATGAATATGTAATGTAGTGCTACAAAGGAAAAATAAAGTAAGGCAAAGAGAAAGAGAGTGAAGAGGGATGCTACTTTTAGCAGCCAAAAAATTCCATTAAGTAGATAATATCCAGGATGGGACTCAAGTAAAGTGGGAACCCCAGCCATTCAGCTAAAAGGGTGAGTAATGTAGGCAGAAGGAATGGCTGGTGATGGTGCCCCAATAAAACATAATTCATCAAAATGAAATTCAATAGTATAAAGGTAACCGTTTTCGAAGGGACAACACTAAAGGGTGTTTAGTGCATACATGGTATTATGTTGCCACCACTTTTTTCTAATTTTAAATCCTCTTCATCATTGCAAGGTAAAATCCCTTATTCACAGAGTAATATCTCTCCTTTCCTACAACCCCCTGGCAAGCATCAATGTGTTGTCTGTTTCTAGGGATTTACTCATTCTTGATATTTCATTTAAATGGAATCATGTAATGTATCCTTTGGTATCTGGTTCTTTTCACTTTGTAGAATGTTTTGGCACTTCATCCACATGGTGGCACATCTCAATATGTCAATCCTTTTGATGGCTGAGTAATATAACATTACGTGTATATACCACAATGTGCTTATGCTTTGATGGGCATGTACATTGCTTCTACTATTTGGTCATTGTCATTAGGGTGCTGTAGACATATGTATCTATGTACGTACTTGAGTCTCTGTTTTCAATTCCTTTTGGCGTATACCTAGGAGTGAAACTACTGGATGATATGACAATACTGTGCTTAACTTTTTGAGAAGCCACTGAGCTGTTGTACACAGTAGGTACCTCATTCTACATACTTACTGGCAGCACACAAGGGTCCCCTTTCTCTCCATCCTTATCCAGAGACTAGATTTTGATTTTTTATAAAGAAAGTTGAGAAGAACATTGGATTGGGAGTCAAAATATGGGCAGGAAAGGAATTAGAAATGAATATGGAAAAGAAACCAGGGGCTGAGCTCATAAAAGCCAGTCGACTGCAGTAAGGAATATGCAAGAACTCACTGCCAAGACCAATGGCAAGGACTCTTTCTCCTACATAGGGTCTATGTTTTCTTTTAGGAGTTTTACAGTTTCAAGTCTTAAGTTTAAGTCCCTCATCCATTGTGAGGCACAAAGGTCTGCTTTCATTCTTTTGCATGTAGCAACGCATGTTTCCCCAAAGCATTTATTAAAGTCTGCCCTTTTCCCACAGTGTTCCTGAAACCTTGTTGAAGAATAGGTGATGGCAATACAAGGTTTAATTTCTGGTCTCTCTATTCTATTCCATTGGTCATACGTCTGTTTTTATACCAGTATTGTGCTGCTTAGATTACTATAACTTTGTATCAGATTTTGAAATTCGTAACTATGATCAGCTTTGTTCTTTTCAAGATGGACCCAGAAATTTCGGGTCTTCAAGTGTTCCATATAAATTAGAGGGATGGTAGGCAGCTAACTGAGAGCTGTGGAACAGAGAACAACACAAGATTCATGCTCATTCAACATACTGGTTGCCTTATGGGAAATGGATGTAGAGGAATAAAATTGGAAGTGTGGAAACAAGCTAGGCATCTGTTACAGAACAGAGATGTGCTATGCCAAAGGGGGAAGGCCATCCCATCCAGACTGACATCAGTGAGGGCAACAGGTAGGGAAGAAGAGGTTGGATTTGGGCTGGACCAGAAGTAGGTGGGAACAGCACACTGATGACTCTGACATGACATGGTCATCTCCCATTCTGGTCTCTCCCACAAACTCATGCTCTTTTCTGTTAGTCCTGTCTCCACCAGGAAATCCAAAGGATGACTCCCACAGAGACCTCAATGTTGTTTTTAGTGTGTCTCCTGCTTCCCTCTCCAAAATGTTCTGTGCTTATTCTCCTCCTCCTACCCCGTGAGCCAATGCTTGCTGTCGTCCTCAGCGCTGTTCTCTTCCATCCCACCTCCTGTCCATCCACAAAACTTCACACTCTGACGTGGCTGGCTTCTTAGCACCCCAGGAAGTGACATTGGAAAATATGAGTCAGATTGTGCTGCTGTTCTTTTCAGAACATCACAAAGGCTGTCTTGTTCCCTGGGAATACATTACATCAGAACCACGATCCTTGAGGTCATTTCTCAAAGCTGGTCTCTTCTCATTTCTGCCTCCTGTTTGCTTGACTCCACCCACAGTGGCCTCCTTACAGTCCTTGCATAGGAATATGTGTCCTCATTGTTTCCTCCCTGGAATGCCCTACCTCTAAACAGGTGTATGTTACATCCCTGCCTATGTGGGATATTTTGAGAAGCATCTTGTCTGTGTTCCACTCCCTTACTTTCCTTTATGTTTTAATTGCATGCCTTCAAATTATATATTTTATTGACTATTCTCCTCTAATAGATGGTAAATTACATTAGGACAGAATCTATTTTATTCAAAGCCATGTGAAACTCATAAGGGCACTGAGTAGAAAATAGGTGCTCAACTGTTTGCTGAGTGGATGAATATTGTTTAGAGTTATGGACTCAATGAAGCTACACTAAACAGTAAGTGTAAATGAGGAAAATAATAGGTCGAGGTCAGATCTCTCAGGCATCCCAGTGTTAGAGACTGGTTAAAAGACCAGGACCAGGTGAAGAAGATGGAGCAGCAGGAAGCAGTGAAGAAAGTGGAGAGGAGGAAATCCAGGAAATGTTTCAGGGAGTGATCACCTGTGTCTGGTACACCTGAGTGTTTGTTTAGAGGATGACCGAGAATGAACACTTGAATTCAACTATAAAAACGGTCATTAAAAACAACCCTCTGCTAGTGTTCTCCCCCTTTGTCTAACAGTCCATCTGGGAGAGCTCTCCCTGCTGCAGCCTGAAGCTCTAGGCACTGTCTCTAAATGTAGCTTCTGTTCCACCTGAGCACCTCTGCCCGGATGTTCTGTAGGGTCTTCAAAGACAGTGTGGCCAGGCTACCACTGTCCTCCTGCTTCCTCACTTCCTCTGCCCCCTAATTCCTGACATCCTTGGGCAGCAGACACTTCCTGCTTGCTTATGAGAAAGCCTAGTGTCATTCTCATTTCCACCCTTAAACTGCTTCTCCTGTGACCATCTCCATTGGATTTTCTCCATTGTATGCTACAGAACTCGCCAGGAATGCAGAGCTTGAGTTCCGACATTTATTATTTCTTGTCTGTGTTATTACAACAGGTCTTAAGTGATGTCTTTATCTTTATCACCATTTCCTTCTGACTCTTGTTTATCTACTACAGGGCAATCATCATCATATAGATTAAATTTTAAAAGAGATAAATGCTGATGGGTTTATAGATGGGTTTATACAGTCTCTAGAATAAAGCTTAGCTCTTATATCTTAGATCATATATCATATCAACTGAGTAAATATTTGAAGGGTTAATTATAGAAAGGATAGACTTTTAACCCTTCAGTTTGTTGTATCAGGAGTTTCGCCATCCTCATCTTCACCAATCTTATTCTTGAACACAATCTTAAGCCCCACTTCTTCCCCACATGCCTGTGAGCCTGAAGCAAATGTGGGGAAATCAGAGGTGATTTTCCTTAACCGCCCTGTGCCTACAAGTCTCTCACTATCCCTTTAATTGCTCAGTAAACTCTTCTACTCCTTGCAGAACAAATTGAAATAGTAACTCATTTGCCTTCTCTATTGCAGCAAGCAATTAGCTTTGTAATCTCTGTTGCTATGACAATGATTTGACCATTAACATTCAAGAAATGGCTCCTTCATGTTGCTAGTCACCCTATCTTATCCTTAGTGAATGACAGAAATTTCTTATCATCTGTCTTTTTCTTCCCAGTAATGATACAAATACTCACTATATATTTGGAATGTTGATAAATAATTTATCACATCAACTAATAAACAGTAAATATTGACAATAGAGTCCAAATCCTTAGACTCCAATGATTATAATGATTAACATCTCTGGAAAGGAAGTATAGGAGCTGCATTTATATAAGCATATAATCTATCAGTTCCTAACAATTATGCACAAAAACAACAGAAAAAAAAATAACTGGTGTGCAGTTTTAAAACTATGTCTCTCTTCTCAATAGATTCTAGGTTTGTGCAGGTTTCTTACTTCTGTACTTTCCTGGAATAAATGCTGGATTTCTGGATGATTAGCTTTTGAATTCTTGCGTTTTCTTCTGGGAGATCACCCAAAAAGATGCCAAAATTGTGTGCGGCTGTTACCAGGCATGTGTTAGATTTTGATTGCATGGAAAGTGACTTGCCCTGGAAAACTCAGGTTGAGCTTAGTACAGATCTCATGCTGTGTTCTTATTGCTATTTTTGTTGGATGTAGTTGGAGTTGTCTCCCCAAAAGGTACTGTACTAGGAGCATGGTCTTCAGTATGGTGCTGTGGGCAGGAAGAGGAGCCCAGGGAAAGGACATTAGGGCATCATCATTAGAATGGATTAAGTAGCCCTTGTGGGACCCAGGAAAGTCCTCACAAGAGTAAGTTGTTATAGAAGTACAAAGCTGGCACCCTATTCTCCAGATTCCTCCCTTGCCATGAGGTCCCTCAAACATGCATCTTGCCAGACACCATTAGCCATGTTGTAACTTAGTTGATTTAATGAGGCTGCCTGGTCTTGGACTTTCAGCTTCCAAAACTGTGACTAAATAAATCTATTTTTTTTCATAAGGTACTTCACCTTAGGGTATTATGATATAGTAATGGAAACAGACCAATATTATTGCAAAATATTCATTTCAGCATTACAACAGAAGCAAAGTAAGTGGAAATGAAAGAGATGTCAGTCTCTCAATTGATATTATCTATAGCGTAATAGTGTAATGCTGTATACATTTTTGTGAATATAAGGAAAATGCATGTACATTTGTGTTAATGCTATTGATTATGTTTACACTGACCTGTGTTTGAGCAAGGAAAGATACCATCCTGGGAGGATCTCTGTTAATTAGGAGCACTTGTGGTAGAATGGTTCTATACTAGAAAATAAAGTTGATAAGCAATATAGAGAGGCACAGAGTGATGCATAGTCACTTTTCAGATTTTAATAAACCCAAAGGAATACATACATGTGGTTTAGATACAATGCTATAACATTTCTTGAAATTCAAAAATTATTTTTGCTCACCCTTTAAAATAAAGAAAAATAATAACTATTCAAGAATGTATGATAATTTAACTTAAGAGGTATTATTAACAAATAATTTTGTTAATTCTTTCATTTAATTACACATGAATTTTGTACCTGCTATAAATCAGACACTGGGGACATAGTAGAAACAAAATGAGGAGCATGCTCATGTCTTCATTGGTCTTTTGCTCTGGCAAGATGATATGGGCCATAAAAAACATGTAAATATGTAACATCACAGGATGGCAAATGCTATGAAGAACAAAAAGAAACCTGTGTAAGGAAGGGTAGCAAATCCTCAGTACTATTTGCCCACAGATGAACTAAAAAATTTCTAAATTAAATCTGCAGCAGTACTGTGATAATCAGTGGTGGGGCCAGAGCACATGGCAGAAGGCAAGTTTCTGAGTAGTCTACACAGAAAACAGTATTGAATGGAGCCCTGCAAAGAAATTCACTTTATTTAGGAGAGGAAGTAGCAGTTATGAAAATCCCTAGCAAGGCAGGAGGAAGTTTGCAGGGAAGAACTAAGCATTCAGGCTGAGACTTGGCAACTGATCATCTGGTACTGAGACAGTGTTGCTCCCTTTGTAGTTGCCTCCAACCAGCAAGAATTGGAGGGAGGGCCAAGGTTTTAGCTCAGTGGTTTTGCCGCCTGCTGCGCAAGCACAAGGACCGGAGTTTGATCCCCTGAACCAAAAAAAAAAAATTAATTGGAGGGAAATCTGGGTGAAGCCATATCATTGACAATTCCAATTAAGGCACCTGAAACATCTCTCAGGGAGAGCAGGGTATGTGAGACAAGCAGAGGACTGAATAGTCCTCCAGCAGCCCCATCATCTTCACAGAGCAGGGCAGAGAGCTCAGTTAATAAAGTCCACAGACCAAGCAGGGATGTGATGAGCATACTTACAGGAAGCCGGAGTGGTTGGCATGGCCTAATGCTTATGTAAGGACTGGGCTGAGAAATACCCATGGCACATACACAAAAGCAATCTTTGATGATTGCTAGAGTCTCATTGTGTCTCCTCAAAATTTGCATGCTGAAGTTCTACCCCCCTCCCCCACCAACAAAGTGCTTGCAACAGGAGATGGGGACTTTGGAGGTGATTAGGTCATAAGGGAGGAAGAAACCTCATGAATGAGACTAGTGCCCTCGTGAAAGAAAACCCTCTGAGCTCATTGGCCCCTTCTGCCATGTGAGAAGAGGATACCTTTGAACCAGGAAAGGGCTTCCTCCTGAGACATAAAATCTACTGGTACCTTGGACTTACAGCCTCCAGAACTACAAGGAATAAATTTCTTTTGTCTGTAAGACACTCAATTTATGACATTTTGTTTCATCCAGCTGAATGGACTAAGACAGTGACCTTTAAAAGAGAGCTGTTTGGATTGTGTGTGAAGGCCAGAGTGCTGCAGAGAAAGTCACACTAGGGCTGGGCTCCCAAGAAGGTGGCCACAAAACATGACCAGTGGGCAAAGGATAGTTGAGGGCAGGCACTGGAAAACATGGCCTGACCCCTGAGCACATCATTCTTCCTATGTCTGCCAGACCTTTAGAATCTGATCAGCCCTTTCCTCCTTACCAACTTTCTATTGGGTTAGGATTGGCTGAAGGGCTAGTGCACTATCGCCAACGAGATCGTTTCTTTCCTGTGGTAAACTCAATATGCACAGTGCTGAAAACTGATTCCTGCTCCCAAGTTTTGGAAAAATAGTTGTCTGCTTAATTTTGACAATTCCATGCCTCTGTTGTCCAGTTTTCCTACATTTAGAAGGGAAAGGCTTACTTAGTTGATTGCTTAACTTCCTTTTAGCTTTAAACTTCCATGGAGATATCATTATTTTATAAGAACTTGAAAGTCCCAACATGAAATAAATCCGTCTCAGAAGGATAAATTAGAAATCATCATTTGCATTTTAGAACTGCTTTAAGAAATATTCCTTCAGAGAATGTACAGTGTATGTGTGTGCGCATGCTTCAGTTTGAGGGAGATGGTATATAAGAAAAATAGAGAAAGATCCAATTAAAATATTAAGAGACATCACCCATTTAAACATGTGTAGTTAAGGACAAAATAAGGTATAAAGTAAGTTAATGGTAAAATATTCCATTTTGTACAATTTAATTCACATAATTACCAACTCATTCAAGTTCCTCAAAATAATTAAATGAGTCTTCGCTGTTACCAAAAGTCATATATAACCATTAACCTTATGCTTCTGATGGGTACAGTTTCTAGAGTACATTAATTAACAAGATAATTATTCGAGCTGTAATTTGTGGCCTAAATTTGTAATTATTCAGACAGCCTAAATGATAAGTATGTATACTTAAATAATTATTGTGATTTCATCACACCTCATGTCCACAGCATAGACTGAAAGATATTACTGCTGTGCTCACTATCAGATAGAGAATGTTACTCTGTGTGTTTTGATGGTTGAAAACATTTCCATCTGACCACTACCAGGCAGTCATTTAGAAGCATTCACGTTCTACTGGTGATAACCCTAGAGAAAGGACAGTGCTACACCAGGAATTTACTGAGCTCTGAGAAACAGGGCCTTCACAGAAGTCCATGTACAGATGGCTAACAGGTGACTGGTGACTGTAGACTGTCCAGATCAGAACTACTGTTCAAAAGAACAGATGACAACAGTCTGATCAGGCTTCAGAACTTGAGATTTCTTGAAGTCTAGATATAAACCTGAACCCACTGATGAACATGCTTGGGTAGTAAAGCCTAACTCTAAAAACTAAACTGTGGGTCAGTGCAACATACTCATTTAGGTTTACTTCCTCTTAAGTTTCCTTTTACTTTGTAGCACTTTTAATCTAGAGATGATGCTTTCTTATTGCTTTCATAAATGTAAAATATGTATACCTAAAGAGCTACTGGTGTTCATTGGTTTGTTTCAACTGTAGCTCCTCCATTTCTTATTTAGTTATTTTGAGATTGATGTCTTAACTGGCTCTTTTCACTATCAAGAAAAATATTGAATATCTGTCATCCATCTTTAGTTAATGAAAATGGAAATGTGCTTAATTTTTGATGCTCTTGTGAGGATAAACAGAATGAAATTGGAGCCTGGTATATAACAAACTGTCAGCAAATGTTATTTACCTGCAATGAACAGAGCTTTATTATTTCTTCTTTGGTTTATATTTTTGGTTTGCTTTGTTTTTATTTTTCAGAGATTTACCCAGACTTTCTCGTATATGTCGTTTCTTTTCTGTTTCATATTCGTCAATTGCCGATGATTTTGTGTGGGTACAAATATTCTGGGCCATGTCTCCCTTCCCTTAGTCCATTGTAGACCATTGTCAATATTTTATATTGTCAACTAGTCTTGAATAAATGTTAATTTAATGAACTGTAAGCAGCCTTGTTTTTTCCCCACTTAGGTAATTTGTTCTATGAATAGAAGTTTTTGTTTTGTTAATCTTGAATGCAGGGTTACAGAAAGATTAGATTCTATAAATTGAATTTTTCAGTTCAAGGATTTTTGTTTTTGTTTTTTATCTGTGAATACTTTTTCTTCCATTTTTATTCTTTTTTCAGTTTCATGTACTCCAATTACCTTGACAATGAAACAACATTGGTGTTTTGGGGCTTTTTCATGGCATTATCCTGTAATTGCTTGTCTTTTCCTCTACATTTATTCATATCACAGTAGGCTTGTCTGTGAGTCACTGATTCAATTTTCAGGAATGTTTAGTTTGTTATTTTTAATTTGGTGTCAGCTATTTCCTTTAGCTCTTCATTTTCCCTTAACGATTATTATTCTATGGATTATTGTTTGCTTTTGAGCCCTCACATTTTAAAACCTGCAGTTTTAATTCTCATTAAATTGTTTTCCAGGGTGAAGTGTTACCAGGAACTTATTTCTGCTCCTCAAGTCTGGTTTTCTTTCAAACAAGTTACTTGGAGCTGCTTAGCATTCTTTTGTCTCCCTGGGATTTCCTGTGCCTCCCTGTGCTATGCTGGTTGCTTCCCACCCAGGCCACTTCCCCCTCGGCAGACTGGGGCAGGGCACCTCCGTCTGCAGTGAAAGCTGCCAGTTGACTTCCGGGTCCCCTTGTCAGCACTGATCTGGGTGCTGTGGAGGTGACAGAGGCCACACGACCAGGGCTCTGCTCTCTTTCACGGCATATTGCTAGTCTCCAGAACCGGAGTTTCCTGAAACTACTACACCCTATTTCCCAGGCTGTGACATGGACCTAGGACTTTGGGGACATAGCTGGGAGCTACAGCCTCTCATAATAATTATGGCCACTGCTCTGAACCCCGTCTGAATATACCAGCATTCTTCCTTCTTTCCAGAACTGAAGGATGAGTGATGTGAACCTGGGTGTAGGGGAGTTGGGATTAGGATGGACATCAAGCTATTCCAGAGTCTTCTCTGTGTTCCTCTGGCCACTGCATGAAAGGGCAACATATTTGGTTTAGTCTGTTTGCTGTGGCTGTAACAAAATTACTTGAGCTTGGTACTTTATAAAGAAAATAGATGCTTGAGGTAGCTTGCACTTTTGGAGGCTTGGCGTACGGAATCAGGGTTCCTCCTGGTGTGGTCCTTGGAGAGGGCCTCATGGTGGATGACATCACAGGGGTAGGGCAGTGCACAGAGAGAATCCTGGGGGAAAACACAAGATGGGGAGACTGGGGGGACCGGAATCCCGGCTTCCGCAGGTATCCAAAGGCCTGCTAGGTCGTTCCCCTAGAGGTTCCTCACCTGTCACCTTTCCCTAGACGGAGCTTCTAGGGCACGAATCTTTGGAGGACTGACTCAACAATATCCAAACCATGGCCTTTCCCCCTTCCTGTGCTTATCTGCTTCTGAAGTTTGCCTCTTCTTTGTCATATTGAATTGTGCATTTCTCTCATCTGGGTCATTTTATCAGCAACTGAGCTGAGGCCCTGACACCCACTGCAATTTCTGGATTCTGCTGGGATGATACTGGTACTGCATTGGATTTCTTCTTTCTGCCCCCTACCTTACTCTCCACCCTTTTGCTACTGCTCTTTGCCCCAATTATCTACTGCTGCCTAACAAACTCCCCACAGTTCAGTTGTGTGAAATAGCCATTTCATCGGACTCACTGTTTTCTGGGTGAGGAATTCAGGATGGGCTTGATATGGGGCACCTGACAGCTGGACGGGCAGGGGTACTGAGCTGTAGTCCTGTGCCTGAGTTCCTAACTGGTTTCCTTCAGTCTTCACCTGCTGGGGTTGGAATGGGCTTGGCTTTCCCTCCCTCTCTCACTCTTGTCTTCAGACAGCAGCTGGGCTGGGTTGATGACGGCTGAGTGGGGTTTCGGTGGCTGAGGAATGGTGGCCCTGCTGCGGTCCTGCTTCAGAAACTGCAGCAAGCTTCTCCCACTGTGAATGCTCAGAGCAGGAGGTAAAGCTACCAACCTCTGGTGGGATCCACCCAGAAACCTGCACATTTTCAAATCTGTTTGTTCAAAGAAGTCACAAACACCATCTTTGTCAAATGCTCTCTTTTTAATTGAATGAAGCATAAGCAATAAAATTCAGAGCAGCAGCCACAGTGGGAGAGAGCCCCCTCAAGACACCCTATTATTTTGTCTCAAAGCAAGTCTAAGGTCAACCACATTCATGTAACTCCAGGCACTAAGTCTAGATTAGATTCATTTGTTTTCCCCCTATATCAGCAAATCATCCAGAAGAGAAAATCCACTAAGAATGTGTACCCTGAAATAGCAACTGCCTTGGGATGCTCAAACACTTCTCTGGATGATAATTATTTTATTCTTCCATATTTGAATTTTTATGTGCACAGAAGAAAAATACAGAAATTTACTGCCAGAAAAAACTTCTATCAATAGTACATCTTTTACAGAATGCATTTTCCCAAGTACGGTGATAAGTGATAGAAATTAGCCATCTGCTACCACTCAATCTTCATTTTCACCTTGAGTCATGAGTGTGGCCAGCTCCCCATCAGGTCATTTTCATAGCACCTGCAAAAATAAAGGATTGATGAACACTGAGTATTTTAGATTCTGCTAGACAAATTTGGAAGTTTCATTTTATTTTTAATTGATCTGAATAATGGTACATATTTTTGAGCTACTTTGTAATGATTACATACACATGTATGTCAGGTAATGATCAAATCAGGATAATTACATCTCCATCAACTCAAATATTTATCATTTCTTGCTGTATACATTTTGTTGCTTCTTTTATTTATTTTGAATAATTCCTTTTTTCTCCATTTCTTTCTTCATTTCTAAACTGCGGACTGAACTATATTTGTTTTTCTTTAGCTTTTTTAGACTTGAGAAATAACATATAAGCATAGTAAAATGCCAATGCTTAAAAATTTAAAGTTTTGCTGTGACAAAATAATTTTATCACTCCTTCAAAGCAACCATATTTGCCATTTTCTTGTGAGTCCTACTAAAGAAATACAGTTTCTGTTTTGTTTTCAGACATTATGTCATGTATGTGTGTGCGTACTTCCAACTCCTTTTATGCAAATATGGACAATGCATAATAATAGTGCACATTACTCTTTTCATGTCCTAGTTATTGTTAAAAAGTATTCAATAATAACACCTTCTTGAACAATTAATGGGTCACAGAAGAAATTAAAGAAGAAATTAAACAGTTTCTACAAGTAAATGAAAGTGCCAGTACAACATACAGGAATCTATGGGACACAATGAAAGCAGTTCTTAGCAGTGAATGCCCATATTAGGAAAACAGAGAAAACTCAGATAAATAACCTAATGCAGAACCTCAAGCTGCTAGAAAAAGAAGAGCATAACAAATCCAAAGCTCGTACAAGAGAGGACATTATAAAGATCAGAGCAGAAATCAATGCAATGGAGACTAAGAGAATGATACAAAAGAATCAATGAATCAAAGAGTTGGTTATTTGAAACAATGAATAAAATTGATAAACCTTTAGCCAACCTAATCAAAAAAAGGAAAGAAAAGGTGCAAATACATGCAATTAAGAATGATAAAGTTGCAGTCATAAGAGATCCAACAGAAATCAAGAGGATTATCAATACCTACTTGAGAACTTGTACTCCAATAAAATGGAAAACACAGAAGAAATGTACAGATTCCTAGATACATATGAATTGACAAAGTTAAATGAAGAATATATAGAAATTCTAAACACCCCAATTACAATAAGTGGAATTGAAAATGTAACAAAAAATTTACCAACAAAGAAAAGCCCAGGTCCTGATGGCTTCACTGCTGAATTCTACAAGACATTTAAAGAAGAACTAATGCCATTACTCTTTAAACTCATCAAGGAAATCGAAAGGGAAGCAAGGCTTCCAAATTCATTCCTGGAAGCAAGTGTTACTTTGATTCCAAAACCAGGGAAAGACCCAACCCAAAAAGAGAACTACAGACCAATCTCCCTAATGAACATAGATGCAAAAATCCTCAACAAGATACTGGCAAACAGAATACAGAGTGTCATCAAGAAGATCATACACCCTGACCAAGTCGGATTTATCTCAAGGAAGCAAGGATGGTTCAACATAGGTAAATCAGTAAATGTAATACCCTATATTAACAGAGTCAAGGACAAAAACCACATGATCATCTCAATAGATGCAGAAAAGGCATTTGACAAAATCCAGCACCCATTCATGTTAAAAACGCTACAGAAAATTGGAATAGAAGGTCTTTATCTCAACCTGATTAAGGCTGTCTGTGAAAAACCAAGAACCAACATCATACTAAATGGTCAAAACTTTCATGCTAAAATCAGGAACAAAACAAGGATGCCCACTATCACTACTCCTGTTCAATATTGTTCTGGAAACATTAGCCATAGCAATTAGAAAAGAGAAAGAAATAAAAGGAATAAAGATAGGAAAGGAAGAAGTGAAACTGTCATTATTTGCTCATGATATGATACTTTACATAGAAGGCCCAAAAAACTCGGTCAAAAGCCTTCTAGACCTAATTGACAGATTCAGTAGAGTAGCTGGATACAAGGTCAACACTCAAAGGACAATAGCCTTCTTATACGCAAATAGCAGACCCATTGAGAGAGAAATTCGGGAAATAATTCCTTTTACAATAGCATCTAAAAAAATGAAATATCTGGGAATCAACCTAACAAACGAAGCAAAAAGACCTCTACACTAAAAACTACACCACTCTGAAGAAGGAGATCAAAGAGGATATAAGAAAATGGAAAGAAATCCCTTGTTCCTGGGTAGGAAGAATCGATATAGTGAAAATGGCCATACTTCCAAAACTACTATATAGATTTAATGCAATACTGATTGAAATTCCAACAATATACTTCACAGAAGTAGAGAAAACAATCCAAAAATTCATTTGGAAGCAGAAGAAACCTAGAATAGCAAAAACAATTCTGGGTAACAGAGACATAGCTGGGAGTATCACAATCCCCAACTTGAAACTATACTACACACCTACTGTGATAAAAACAGCATGGTACTGGCAAAAGAACAGACCTGAGGATCACTGGAACAGATTAGAAGATGCAAAAACAACTCTAGACCTACTCAGCTACCTCATCTTTGATAAAGGAGCCAACCACCCTCACTGTTGGAAAGATAGCCTATTTAATAAATGGTGTTGGAAAAACAGGATTTCAACCTGCCAAAGATTAAAACAAGACCCATACCTATCACCATGCACTAAACTAAGATCGAAGTGGATTAAAGATCTAAATATTAATACAGAAATGCTATACTTACTGGACGATAAGTTAGGTAGCACTCTTGAAGACATTGGGATAGGAAAAGACTTCATGAACAAAACCTTAGTAGCATGGGAGCTAGCACAAAGAATCAACAACTGGGATCTCATCTTATTAAAAAGCTTTTGCACTGCAAAAAAAAACCACCAACAGAGCTAACAAACAACCTACAATATGGGAAAAAATTTTTAGCAGCTGTACCTCAGACAAACTACTACTATCTAGAATATATAAAGAATTGAAAAAAATCAGACCCCCCCAAATTCAAAGACCCATTTCAAAAATGGGCATCTGAAATGAACAGACATTTCTCAGGCAAAGAAGTAAAAGCAGCAAACAAATATATGAGAAAATGTTCGACATCACTGGTCATTTGAGAGATGCAGATGAGAACAACATTGAGATTACACCTCACCCTAGAAAGAATGGCTGCTATCAAGAAATCAACCAATAACAAATGCTGGAAGGGATGTGGGGAGAAAGGAACCCTTCTCCATTGCTTGTGGGAGTGCAGACTGGCGCAACCACTGTGAAATCAGTATGGAGATACCTCAAAGAACTAGGACTAGAGGTCCCATTTGACCCAGCTATCCCTCTGCTGGGTATCTTCCCAAAAGAATTAAAAGAAGCATACCACAGTGATATATGTGCACCCGTGTTCATAGCGGCACAGTTTGTAATAACTAAAGCTTGGAAGCAGCTCAAGTGCCCATCAACTGGAAACTGGATAAAGAAGATGTGGTTTTTATATAAAATGGAGTGCTACTCAGCCATAAAAAATGAAAAACTAGAGTCATTTATAGCTAAATGGATGCATATCGAGGCCATACTCTTAAGTGAAATAAATAGGACACACGAGTAAATACCGAATAGTTTCTCTACAGTGAGAAACTGATAGTGTAAACAAGGGTTAAAATGATTAAAATGAATAATTGATAATTTGATATAGGAAAAAAGGTCCAAAGATGAAGGGGTGAAGGGAGGGAAAGGGGAAAGGAAAGGAGGGAAAGGAAAAACTATGAGAAAAGAAAAAAAAGGAAATGATGTCTATGTTAATAGGGAAGGGTGGAGGGGGTGAAGGGGGCACAAGTAATTGAAAAAAAATAAGAACCAAGATGCATCATGTACAGGTACCAACACCCAATGATAAATGTAAACAAATTGTATACCTAAAATGTACCAATAAAAGAACTTAAGAAAAATAAAAATTTTTTAAAAAGCATTCAATAAATTGTCTTGATCCCTCTGCAAAATCAGGTTCCCCACCCAATATATGGTTTAGATGTTGAGCCCAATGACCACACACACTCACTGAGAAAGTGTGAAAGATTTTCTGCTCACTCATGTGACTACACCCTCAGTAGAGAGCAGGGTCCTCTCAGCAAATCCAAGCAGCTGAGGCAGCAGCAAAAGAAGCTGGCTGGGAGTGTTTACTGGGGATGGTAGACCAGGTATGGAGCTTTCCGAACAGGAAGAAACTGGGAGGGAGGGGGTGGAATCTCCTGCTGATGCAAAGGAGGAAGTTCCCAGGCATTCTTAGCTGGTCCAGACAGACAGCTAGAGGAAGAAGGAATGAAAGGTTTAAAGCTGCCAATTGTCAAACATCCTCAAACTAAAACTACAGTAAAACCTTGATTTGGGAGCATAATTTGCTGAGGAAACATGCTTGTAATACAAAGTATTTGTATATCAAAGCAAATTTCCCCATAAGAAATAATGGAAACTCAGATGATTTGTTCTACAATCCAAAAATATTTACATAAAAATGATTACAATACAGTAGTGAAATATAAAATAATAAAGAAAATACAAAATATGAAGAAAAATAAACAAATTAACCTGCCCTTACTTTGAAAACCTTCATGGCTGGTATGAGGGAGACAAGATAGAGGAGTTATTGTGTAGGACGACTTTCACTATTGGTAATGTAATCACTGCTGTCTATTGGGTCAATACAATCCTTTTCCTGCAACTTTAACAAGGAACTTATCCAATGACACTTGCTTTTGCCTTCTTTTGAGGATTTCATACAAACGTGACATTGCATTGTGATTAAACAGATTCATCACTTGCACTGCTACAGCCTTATTTGAGTGGTGCTTTTCTCCAAAATTTTGCAGTTTCACACATTTTACACATCTCCCTAATCTCATTTGAAGTGAGGGATTCCTCCACCTTTTTTGCTCCTCTTCTCTGCAGATCTCCTCCATAACCTCTTGCTGTTGGGAGATGATCACCCACTATCTTGCAGGGTGCAGGGGACCATCACCTCAGTTGTGATCATGTGATATTCAGCATTACATACTACTTGTATTGCAAAACATCACTCATTTATCAAGTTAAAATTTATTAGAAATGTTTGATCATCTTGTGGAACACTCACAGAACAAGTTAATCATCATCCAAGGCTTTGTTATACTTATTTCCTAAACCTGTCCCATTCTTTCCATTTTAAAAGTGCTTTTAGAAGGTAAACATTTTGACTCACAGGCTTAAAAAAATTAGGTTCTCATTAGGTGCATCTAGAAATCAGACATCTGCCACAGCCCAGATAGTATCCCCAGGTTCCCATCTCCACCTTCTCCAAGGGTAGCCACTCTTCTGATTTCTGGGCCACACATTTACTTTGCCTGTTTTTGAATGTAATACAATTGGAATTGTGCAGTAAGTACTCCTGGTGTTTAGTTTGTCATGCTTGGCTTTATGCTTCTGAGATTCACCCACACTGTTGTGTGGAGTTATGTTCATCTAATCCCCTTGGGTGCACAGTTCCTTAGTCCATTTGGTACTGTTATAGCAAAACACCAGAGGCCGGGCAATGTGTGAAGAAGAGAAGTTTACCACACTTGTTTCTGAGTTCTGGAGATCCAAGAACACGGTGCCCATGTTGGTGCCCATGGGAAAGGTATATGGTAGTGAACTGGAAAGGAAACAGGCAGTGTGCTCACAGGCCCAAGTGTATCAGGGGGTTTCACTATAATCACTCTCTTTCACAAGATTCCTCCCAAGGGACGAGCATTAATTTTTCCTGGGGCAGTCCCCTAAGGGCCTAATCACCTTCCACTAAAGCCACCTCGTAAAGCCACCCCTACCTCAACCTCGTCACACAAGCTCCCAGCACACAGACACTGGAGGATGAACTTTCACCATATGCAAAGCACAGCGCTTCCTGTTCCATTTATGACTCTACCTCAATTTGTGGGGCCATGTTACTGTCTAGGAATGATGGGAATTTCCGGGTGCTCGTGATTCCATTAGTTACTATTACAAATAACAGTGCAAGACCCATCTTATGTATGTCTTGGAGCACATTCATAACATTTCGGATGAATAAATGCACTGGAGAGGAATTTCTGAATTTCAGGACACGTATATGTTCATTTCTAGTAGCTGCCTAGAGTCCCCAAAAGTGTTCATCCATTTACACACCAAGTACAAAGAGCTACAGGAGGTCCACATCCTTGCACATATTTGGTACCTCCAGTCCTACCCATCTGCCATCTGTGTGACAGTGCAATAACATTTCAGGGTGACTTAATTCTTATTTCACTGACAGCTGAGGTTGATTATCTTTTGCTTTCTAGCCTTTTATATATTATCTTTGGGGGAGTGTCTGTTTATGACTTTTTCTCACTTAGAAAATGGGTTATGTCTTTTTTTTTAATGATTTGAAATATATACTCTCAACATCAGTCTTTTGGCATAATATATGTGTGTATTATAAATTTCTTCCCTGTAGTATGCTATTTATATTTCTTAATTATGTTTTTTAATAAACAGAAGTTTGATTTTTAATGAGTCTGCTTAATCAATCTTTTCCATTATACTTAGTATATTTTATCTTGTTAGAGAATATGCTTAACATTAAGGCCATAGTTATATTCTACAAGCTTTCTTCATTTAAATTTCATATTTAGATCTAAAAGCCATCAAAAATTGATTTTTCTATATTCTTTGGGGTGAAGTGGCAATTTGCACTTTTCCCATATTTATATTCAATTTATTCAGTGCTGTTTAATTTGAAAAACCATAATTCTTCCCCCTTTTTACCTTTGCTGCCTTGTGTGCATCATGTTATTTCTCCTCTATAATGCCTGTTTGCCATTCCAGGCTCAGAGCCAGCCAATTATGGACTGAAACCTCTACGAACTGGAGGCTTCCAGATCAACCTGCTGCAGCTCCCACTGCATAATAGGAGGCTTCTGGGCCAACCTACAACCTGGCCCAGTGAGCTGTGCAGGGGCCAGCAACACACCCCCCCC
>NW_004624868.1:2029049-2086973 GCF_000247695.1 Heterocephalus glaber
ATTGGAATGAGTGTGTCCTTGCGCCAATCCCACACTGTCTTAAATAATATATACTCGGTCAAAAGATAAAATTGCAGCCATTTTTGTTGAAAGATCTAAGTAATTCTTATTAGCATTTCTACAATGGGAGAATCCCTCGTTCTGTAAAACAGAATGGGTCCTCCGATGACCTGAGCAGAAGAGTAAGCTTCGTATGTAGGAAGAAATGAGCAGGAAAAAGCAGAAACAGGGAATGAAAGGCAGAGTGGTCTTTTCAAAGATGGGTGAATATGAGGGGCTTCCTCATGATGCTGGCTTAGCCAAGCACGGCCTCTTCTAACTGGGTGCTGTGCATCTCTTGGAAAGCTGGCCTGTTTCCAAGTCCAGTTTGATGATGTGGCCTCTGGCCTGGCGGCTCCATTCCTGCTGGGAATGGTCTCCTGGGCCTATTGGGAAAGCTCAATAAACACAGTGGCTCCCAGTTCGATCCCCGGTACCAAAAAAATAAAATAAAATAAAATAAACACAGTGGCCTCTTGTGAATTTCACTGAGCAATCTTTAAAATAAATTCTGATATTTGACAGCACGAGTGTTGAAATTTTACTTTTCTTTTTAAGGTTATTGAGATCACTCCTGGCTCTTTGTGTTTCCATGTGTGTTTTTAAAGTGAGCTTGCCAAATTTTGCAAAACAAAACAAAACAAAACCAGAACAGAACAGGAGGAGACTGCACAGGACCAACACTGAGTGTGTGGCCGCAGACTGGGGAGAATCATTTCTGCAGCTGAGCTGAGGCTTCCAGTCTTTGAACACAATCTATTTTTCTGTTGGATTAAGGCTGGCTTCTTTACTCTAAAAAGCAGATTTTTTTATGTAGAAGTCTTGTGATATTAAAAGTTTTAGGGTTATTCATTTATTCTATTTACTGTGAGGAAAGATGCATTTTAAAATTGCACTTTCTAAGAAATGCAATTTGCTTTTATTTGCTCATGCATCAAGAGAATTTGCTTGTTTTGATTATGAAAATGCCATTTTATTTCTATATGAGCATGATTTTATTTCTTAATTATTTGTATATTTTTTAATTGTGTATTTCTTAATTATTTGTCATTTTATTTGTGTATGAGCATGATTTTATTTCTTAATTTCACAATTATATCACCTTAGAGAGAAAGTTTCTTTTCTTCTTTCCAATGCCTGTAGCTTTGATTTCTTCTTCCTGCCTTAATTAGTCATAACCTTAATAGTCAGAAGCTCAAGTAGAAAGTTGATATGGGTACTGAATATTCTTATCTCTGCTCCCTGGGGTCCTTTCAATGTTTGCTGTCAGTGTGAATGTGCTGACTTTTGTTGTAGGCAAATGCTATAGTTTGACTGGAAGTCTCATGTAGAAAAGGTTTGGTCCCAGTGTGGTGCTACCGAGAAGTGAGGTGGTGAAACCTTACAAGGGGGGTCCCTAGGGACCATGCCCCAAGGGGATTGTGGGAGCCAGTCCCTCCTTTTCTCCTCCCCTATCCCTTGCCTTCCCCTTCTTTCCTTTCCCACCTGGTGGGAAGTTTTGTTCTGCCACATCTTCCATAATGTGTCATCTTATCCATGGCAAAGGGGCCAATATACGGTGGACTGAAACCTTCAAAACCGTGAGCCAACAGAACCTTTTACTCTATAAATTGGTTAGCTCTGCTGTTTGTTACAGTGTCAGAAAGCTGAGGCATCCTTTCTCAGATGGAGGACTTGCCCTCTTGCTACATGTGAGCTGAGAGTTTTAATCACAGGGGTTGAGCTTTCACAATTTTCTTGGTTTTTGAGAAAATTGTATGGCTTTTCTCCTTTATTCTGTTAATGTAGGAATTTATATTGATTAATTTATTAATCCTAAACTAACTTTGCTTTCCTGGAATACATCAAATTTGGTTATGGTCTGGCATGAGGTGTTTTTTTTTGGTACTGGGGATCGAACTCAGGACCTTGCACTTGCCAGGCAGACAGCGGCAACACTGAGCTAAATCCCAAGCCTGGTATTACTTTTTTATTTCATGAAAAAATAAAACAAAATTTCATAACAGAATAAAAATAGTTAATGTGTATCATTATCGTCAAAGAAGTTTTAGACAGAGACAAAATCACTGTCTCTTACAAAGAAGAAACAGATAATCACATAAAGCCTTTTTTTTCAGTGAACTAAGATAAATTAATAGTATAAATGAACTAAATTAGCATGTATATTAAATATTTTTGAAACAATAGAATAGTTAATTTGGGGGATTATTTGAACTTCTCCCTACTTCGTTATATATTTCTTTATTTGGCTGGCTACTGTTTTGGTTAGAATACTTATGTTTATATTCATGAGAGGGATAAGTCTGCAATTTTTCTCCCTTTTAGAGATTAATACAGGTTTTAAAAAGCAGGTGACTTTGTTATCATTAATAAAGGTGGGGATTTTTTTTTCTCTTTTGCTGAAAGATTATGAGTAAGACTTATTTCTTCATTTTTCCCCTATTCTTTACAATTCTTTGGTGAAGGCATCTGGTACTGAAGTTTTTCTTTACTAGTTATAAGACTATTAGTACTTCCTACTTATAATTGCTTTAAATTTTTTGTTCATCTAAGAATTTGATCAAAATTGCCATGAAATTTTCATGTTATTGTTTTGCTTTTTCCTTTTTTATTGCAGATATTGTTTATTTCTGTTTTCTTTCTTGTAATCAGCATTGTCAGAAGTTTATCAATATTATAATCTTCTGAAGAATCCATTTTGTCCCTATTAATTTTTCTATTTAAAATCTTCTTCTCTTCTTTTGACATGTTTTTCTTTCCATTTTGCTATTTTTTTTTTTTACTTTCTTAACATTAACTGGTTTTGCAGACTTTTGTTTTGGAATACAGTATGTATATTCAAAGCCATACATTCTCCTCCAGGCCACAACTTTTGAGGAATTTCATAAATTTGATCTGTGAATTCTCATTATTTATTTCAAACATTTTCTAACATCTTTTGTGATTAATTCACAGGGATATTAAAATGTCATTGCTTGCTACTCTTAGATTTAGAGATTCTTTAGTCTTCTTTTTGCTATTGACTACTAGCTTTACTGTGGTCATGACATCATCAGATTTTGGAAGATTGATAGATGCATAATGAGACATCTTGGGGGTAGAACCCAAGGTGAACTTGAAATTCATTTATGTCTCATATACACCTTATTTACATAGCCTGAAGGTAATTTATACAATATTTTCAATAATTTTGTGCATAAAACAAATTTTCACACATGAGGATAGTTGTGGAATTTTCCACTTGTGGTATCAGGTCAGTGCTCAAAAGTTTCTGAGTATGGAGTATTTTGGATTTTTGGATTGGAGGCATTCTACCCGTAGTTGTTTTCAAAAAGTCAGACAGAAATAAAACTAGAAAATCAGAAACAGAAGGAAAACTGGAAAATCTACAAATATGTTGTAATTAAACAGCATACTTTTAAATAAAAATGAGTCAAAGGAGAAATCCCAAGTGAAATTAGAAAGTATCTTGAGAGAAATGAAAATACAACACATCAAAACTTACTAGACTCAGAAAAAGCACCACTAAGGGGAAATTTATAGCTGTACAAATTTACATTAAGCAGGAAAAAATCATACATCAAAACCTAAGTTTGCACCTTAGGGAACTAGAAAAGAGCAAGCTAGAAAAGAAGAAAATAATAAAGACTGGTGCAGAGGTAAGCAAATTCAAGGACAGAAAAATGAGAAATAAGTGAAACTGAGAATTGGTTCTTAGAAAAGTCCTGCAAAATTGATGAGAGAAAGGGAGAGAGAGAGAACTGAATTAGAAAAAGCAACACTGTCAGGCTTCCCATGCTCTGCCAAGTCACTCCTGACTCTCCTGCATGAAATCTCATCACTTCTCCTCTCCCCAATCTCTCTCTTGCTCTGGTCTTTCTTATGCCATGATGCCTAACAGCTAATTAAAGAGAGAGCTCGGCCGGAGCATCTTCAAGGCTCAAATCGACCTTCTTCAAACATACTTACCTCTATATGGATGGAAAGCAGCATTACTAGAAGCCAAGGGCCATTGGCTGTTCACCCATTACAGGCCCACTGTGGAGTTTAGTTCTGAAATGAGGCATGTCCACGGCCAGCATCAGGGGGAAAAGGAGGCAGATTTCATGGTGAAAGACAAATATATAATTTACAACAACACACTTCTGGAAAGCTGAAGACAAATGAAGCAAATAAGGAGACTTTGAAAGGTCCCTTCCAGAAAAACCTGGTCACAGTGCATGAGGATGAGCCCAAGGTTCTGCAAGGCTGGAAAAAGAAGCACCTGCCTGGATCCAGACCTGCACAGAGTGCAGTTTATTGGAGATTTGCCCACAAAGGTCCTGGGTGACAGCAGACTAGCAGATCCCCATGATTTGCTTCAGAAGTAGGGGCTTTATAAAGTGGTCAGGACAGAACTCCCTTCATCCAGTATGCCAGTATATTGTCTATTAATTATTCATGATGCATGTGTTAAAACTAATATCAAGGACATCAGGCATATTCCTGGTGCTAACAGTGCCAGGTCCTGGTCCTAAAGATCCACATCCTACTCTAATGGTTTGTCTGTTGATGATATGTAGGGAAAGTGGACCTGATACATCAGGGGGCCATGGTGGGCACAGCTCAGGATGGCTGCAGCATGTCCAGCTGCATCCCTACAAGGGTCTGAGGCTGGGGATCTGGGCACTGGAGGAGCTGGTCCCTGTGAAGCTCCCTGAAACTCAGCCATCTGCAAAGCTAGCCCTTCAAGGTCTCCTCTTCTGTCACTTTGCCCTTCTGGCTTTAGTAGATTTCAGACCTCCAATTATGGACAACCAGGAGCATAATGGTTGGCTCTAGACTACACTGTACGTCAGTTTGTATTTTTACTTATGGGAAAGCTCATTTGTTTTAAAGGTATTATTAAATGCCTCAAGTCCTTTCCCTGTAATATCGAGCTCTTATTAAAATATCTCCAGGTCCAGAAGCAGAAATAATAGAGGGTTGGGTTTGCCTCCCCAGTTCAGGTTGGTTCTCCACAGCTGAATTGCACCTCTGCTTGATGTTAGGCCTCCCAGACTAGGTGTGCAGGTTAGTACTAAGCCAACATGGCATTTCTCGAGCTCCTGTAGGAATCAGAGAACTGCAGCTGACCATTTCCTTGTGCTTCATTAACTGGGCATGGGAGAGCCAGGGAACTTCTGAGCTGCTTAATCTCCATGAGTTGGCTGGAGTCCAGCCATTCACCTAAGGCCCCTACCCTTTTGTGGCGGACTTCAATTTCTACACAAATGCTGAGTCGCAGCTCTCATTTCTCTCCAGCGGCAGTTTTTAGATTGCTGGTTTAAGCACATCTCGTCTGTGCACATAACAATAATGGTCTGGGCTAGCTTGCTTCCCTTAATAAAAGATGTGCTAGCAGAGGAAAAAACAAGTGCCGCTTCTGTCTGCAAGGCCTGGAAGCGAAGCTTCGGGAGAGAGGTTTAGACAGCTGAGGATGCCAAGGGAAAAAACTTTTTAAAAGTGCTTTACTTCCATTTGAAACCCTGCCTTTGTGGCTTTTGTAAGGAACATTCCATATCCAAACTTAGTGCTTTTGTCTTTAAAAATGCCATTATGCCATTATTGCTCGTCACTTTTAATTCATAAGCAGCTGGCCCAGTTCTGGAGAAAGCATTTCTTGTAATTTAATGCAGATACTTGAAAGAAACCCTGGCGGGGTCTCCAGCACTGGAGAACACAGCTCTTTTCAGTGATGGCTGACACTGCCAGGGTTCAAACTGAAATGCTCCTCGCACTTAAACTGCAAATGCACACAATGCAAGCACATGCTGGGCAGCGCACAGTGTGTGGTGTGGACTCAGACAGGATTGTCCAGGGGTGATGGGAGGAGCCAGAGAGGATAGGCACTGACCATAGAAGCCTTTGCTGATGCAAGCACACAAGTGGGAGGCAAGCTCCCTCACTGGAAGCCGAGATGGGCCCCTGGCACAAAACTCTGTCCTCACTGGCCACAACTCCCTCGGGGCTCACCCGGGGAGCAGGTGCACTGCCCTTGTGCCCTGAGCCCTCTTCTGAGATGCTGTGCACACCTGCTGCTCCTCCTGAGAGCTCTGTTCTGCCAATTGCTCCCCTTATCCCCATGTACAGTGAGCCAGAGATGCCCTGGCAGAGTTCAGTCCTGCCTACACCTCACAGCCCTCGGAGCCCCACGGGGCAGTTTGTTCATTATTGGACCCTGTACAAGGTCCTACTCTACTTCTCTGGAAGGCCTTCCTGCATCTGCTTCTCCATGGTGCTCTTGCAGGAGAGGGGCTGATAGATGGGAGAGACTAATTTGTAGTCTTCTGGAAAGGGTAATCTCCTCTGTCCTCTCGGTGCATGTGGTAACTGCACAGCCAACCATAGAAATCAGGCACAACATTTCTCTGAGGATGAGATGCTTACTTGTACATAAGATACCAAGTATGGCCTTTGTACAACAAAGACGGCTTTTCAGATTGGAAATAGATCATTCTCTCTAAGCTTCCTCTCTCCTTTCTTGTCTAGGAGTTCAGAAAAACAGAAGGAAGGAAAGCAAACAGGAGAGATTTTTTCCAACCACAAAACAATGCTTCAAACTACAGAGTAGAGCTGATGGTGTACACAGTTGAGAAATGTTCCCAGGAGGGAAATATACAGAACTAAGCTTCCAGGGATGAAATAAGTACAGACAGCATGTTTCAGAGCACACTGGAAGTCAAATTTGCTGTGGTCTTGATTACATGGGCCTCTACAGTAGTAAATCGAGCATAGTAAGGGCTGTGGGAAAGATAACATTATGAAGACTTTTTTAAATAAACCGAGGAGCTTCAGATATTTTGAACAGAACTCCCAAAACCACAGCACCACTACAATGAGGGCTCCAATTCCTGCATGCCCTGCATTCTGTGCAATCACCGGGGACATGAGCACACAGTCAACTCTTGACTGCGAACTTGAAGCGTGAGCATGAGGTAGGGATGAAACTTCCTCTGCTCCCTTCTGCTCACTGTCTCATTATAGCTCAGTCCTTGATGAGACAGAAGACAAGATGTGTGTAACTGCTTTGCACATGCACATGCTTCTATCATTTTAGTGAAATGTGTTTATAAGTCCTCATTCCAAAGCAGGTACATCTCAGCTTTTCTCAATTCATCTTTTTGATAGTTCTATAAAATAATGCTTGAGATTCTGATGTCCAAAATGAGCAGATTTTTTTTTTGTAATTCTGCCTTAATATTCTTCATTTTAGCAAGGGACATCTCCTTCAAAAACTTACATACAGAGACAGCCCCTGACTTATAAGTGTTCAACTTAGAAATTTGTCTTTAATATGGCATTCAGTAGAAACCAACAGAAACTGTGTTTTGGAGTTTCATCTTTTCTTGAGGCTGGGCAGTGGTGGTGAGGCAGCCCTTGGGTCATGAGAGGAGACAATGGACACACTAAAGCCTGCATCTTGATGAATTATGATGTGAGGCATGTTGCAGGAATTCAATGCCTTTCCCATTGATAGCATTCCTGGTGTATGATAGTTCATTGGGATGTGACCACACTGTAAACCGTGGAGTGTGTGTGTGTGTGTGTGTGTGTGTGTGTGTGTGTATATGTTGGTGTGTACATATACCTACACATACACACATTTGGTTTTTAGGTACCCATCAGCTACACAAGATGGGTTTTCAGCTTGTTTGCTTTGTTGCTTTGTTGTTGTTTTTTGACTTTTCATGGTGCAGGAGATTGTCTTAGGGAATATTAGCCCTAAGCCCAGTGTCCATCACACAATCTGTCTCAAACCATCAAGAGAAAATAAAGCAGTCCCTATGCAAATATAGTGTTGAGAGAATTATCCCACCTCCTACAGTAGTTCAACCCACTGCAGTCCTAGGGCTTTTCTTAGACAGAATTTCCTGAATCACTGTTTGCATCCACAAACCACATAAAGTACTGTATTTCTAAGTAATATTTGAAGGGTTCTGCATATTTTACTAGTTGTGTTTATGCATAACTTCTCTGAATTTTTCCAGCAGGCTCCTGAGTGGATAAAATCAACACTAACTTACCACAAGCTCCCTCGGTGCCTTGGTGCTTTAATGAAAATTGCACATTTGCAGGCAGATTGTGAAATGGAAAGTGGATGTCCTTTTGGTCTTATGAGATCTCTTCAGTTTGTAACAGTCACCCATTTTGGATATCCTTACATCTTAGGATGAGTTTAAATATTGGAGTGAGGTGAGATCTTTCCCAAGGCCAATCTGATCATTTTGGGGATGGAAAACAGGGGTGAACTGTCACTCATTTCAAAGGCTTAAGACTTTTACCTTTATCAGAATCCTGTTGGGCTCTGACCAATGGGGGTGACATTCATTTCTTGCTTTTGCAAATTTGTAGGAGTGGCCAGGCTCTAAAGGAAGCGGGAACTGTCAAGCCACAGTTAGGCTCAGCAGCGGTCACCTGGCAGCAGCTGGGGAAAGCTGATTTGTAGATATTGGGGACTTCTGCCTTCCTCTTACAAAACCATCAGTAGCTTGTCATGAGCCATAGAAGAGAATTTACATCACAGAGATCAGCAAGTCCTCCAGATCAGTCCTTTTTTTTTTCATTATTCCAGGGAACCGCTTGACCATAGCAGCACCGGACTGGAGAGCCAAGACCTCTGTGCTGCACCCCACACTTCAGAGTCCGCACTCCGGTCTCCTGGATCTGTGACCCCCTCGGGGCAAGAAGTCGGTGGTGCCCATGAGACACGCCCTCCCTAAGCGTGGCCCTCCTGGGAAATCTGAACAATCACCCAGGACCCCAGAAACCTCTACCCAATAGGCAAGCAGCCCACTTCCTGGTCCTACACAAGCCTCTTCCCAGTAGGAGACCATTTGAAAAGGGCTCAGGATGTCCCCTAGTGGGTTGGAACGGTTAACCGGTTGCCATGGGCTTGCAGGCCTAGTTGGCAAGTTCAAGGAGGAGCCTTAATGCCAGGAGACATGGTGCCTGAGAGAGTGCGGACTGTGAGGAGCCTGGGTAGCCTGCAGCCTGCGCATCTGTACATCTTTGCGTCTACAGCAGCATGTGCTTGCTCTCCTCAGCCCCCTCTGGCTCCACCTCAGTGCGCCCAGCACTTCGCTCACACCTTTGGTGACTTTAATTAAGTGGTTATTATATTAACTGAGTGTACTGAAAATAGCACATTTTCTTTTTACTGACAGCCCATGTGATATGGAAGAGCAACTCCCACCTTTGAGAAATTAAGAAAAATCTAAAAAGCAAAAATTGCTTGTAACCACATTATTCTAAGATAGAATCTTAACATTTTGGTTAAATCACTCCTGGGATGATTTTTAATATCTTCACACAAAAATATAAATGCATTTACATGTGTATATGTTCATGATTAAATATTTATGGGGTGTGTATATGTGTAGATGAATATAGAATCATATTCTAGTATGCAATTCTAATAAATAGCTTTTTATTTTTAATTGAGAAAATTATTTAATGCCAATAAAAAATCTGGCCTCAGTAGTGGCTCAATGTGGCTATCATATGGCTACACAATAATCTTCTTTATATTTATTTTATTTTTTATTATTTTAGTTTGTTAGTACCTTTATGTAGTACATAATGTCTACATTTCTTGTAGGAAGTTGGTACACGTAAATAACACATCTTAATTCCTTTTTCCACCACCTTTCCTTTCCTTCTCTCTCCCCTCCGCCCTTCCCTCAACCCCCTTCCTTTTTGGGGGGAAAAAGGTGGTACATGTTTTCAGTACATAACGTTCACATTCTTTGTGTGGAGTTGGTACATGTAATTGTATGCCAATTTCTTTATAGGTTTATCAATATTGGGTATCACTGTCCTTTTAAAATATCTTCCAAATATTATCAAATGGAGTATTTTTTTTTTACTTAGGATTTTTCTTAATATGCCTAATGCCTGCTTTGCCAGAAACCGTGGGCACCTGAGTGTGTGCCGGTGCCTGGGGCTGGGGTCACCTCTCAGTGAGACCAATCTCTGCTCACAAAGTGGCAGAGGCACGAGAGAGGGAGGACCTGGACAGTCTGTGTGCTGTAGCCTGCCTCCAACCTGTCACTGTTTCCACTGTTAGGATCTGAGGGTTTCCAGGGACCCTTTTATTGTCTTGTTGAGTCTTAGCAGCTTCTGCCCCCAGCCATCTCTTGTTTCCTATGTGTCTTTTAAGGACTGGGTCATCTAAAATTTGACATACCCTAGCTTAGGGTTTGCCTCTCACTTATGATTTAATTTCTAGAAGGTTCCCCATGTGAATAAAATCAGCATCTGTGTGCCACACTCCCTTTCTCACTCTGCACAGTTTAGGGACTTGACTTTATGCAGGGCTCCTCAGTGTGCCATGTTATTACAGACAGATAAGTTAGGTAGAAATGTTACAGGCAGTCAGACAGGGCTAGCTTCTCAAAGAGGTCAGTGTAGAAGATGAGAACAAATTACAACTGTGGATGGAGGCACATTCCTTGAAGGCCAGGCCCCAAGACAAAGATGAAATGACTGCACCTATTTTCCCAGGGATAAACAATAATGACTGGTATTCTACATAGGCATCAATCACCTGGATGGGGAACTAAGACCTTAACCCATCTCTTCCAGGAAAGGTCCTTGTTTTTTCGTGTACACTTGCTACATGACTTGATCCCCACTGGATGAATATTACCCAAGTGATGATACTTGTAATATTACTGGTTGACCATAGGTTTGTCCTACCTTATGCCCACCTTATGATTTTGTACCTACCTTGTGATTTTGCTATATGAAACTTCTTTGAGTGGTGGATAACCCACTTTCCAGGTGTACCCTTTTGTCTGTCTTATAAACTATCTTTCCCTCAATAAATGTCTCCTACTCTTAACTTCCATTGTTTCTAGAATTCATTCTTTGATTTTAGAGAACACAAACTCAGTGTATCAGACATCTAACAGATTGGGAGTCATAATACTTCCCTTAAATCATCTGAAGGTCCTTGTATCATCCCTATATCAATGTGGCCTCTGCTGAACTCATCACTCATTTTTTTACTCAAATTTTATTCATCAGGCAGGTGTACCTCCTCTTTACTACTTCCGTGTTTGTTGTTGTTGTTATTATAATTATTATTATTATCATCATCATCATCTTGGTTGATACTTTAGATAGAGCTGTCCATTCTCTAGTTCCCTACCCTCCCCTTCTTTCTCCCCTCTTCCTTTTCAATACAGTGAACTCTTCATGGTTGATCTCATCCTATGATCAGTATTTTCTAACTCTTAGAGTAGATAATTATTCCCATGCATTTACTTCACTTCCTTGTTACTCAAAGTTGTTGACATTAATGGAAAATATCACACATCCCAATTTTTACATGCAAAGAGTACACAAATTATATTTCAAAAGCAATGTATGTCATTTGAAAAAGACTGGGGATAAATTAAATTTTCCTAGATAAATAATAGATACTTTTATTAATACACATGTTTTCTTTAAAGAACTCTTGCTTCCCTCCTGTTTTCATCTGTATACATCCCACTCATGCTGTTTTCATGATCCTGGCACAGCCTTGCATACCAGGTGCTTATTGTGTGGCTGTGATCCTCAATCACAATCTGCTTGACGTGCACTTTTATTTGACTTTGAGTTATTCTCTTTGCTTATCCAAGTGGATTCTAAGTGTCATGAGGTCAGGCCACTGGTATTATCTTGTTATTTACAGAGATTAAAGCCTTGCTATGTGCAGCCTTGTTTTACTGGACAAGGAAAATATAATGGTAAGAAACAAAATAAGCACTAAAAGTCTTTCTGGTAAATGAATAGTAGGTGACCTGCAAATAAGTTCTTGCTGAAGCAGCAGCCCAGGAGATCACTTCCTCCTCAGCACAGTCAAGTGAGTGGTTGTCAAGGGAAACTGGATCTAATCTGGAGTTCCTTTCAAAATGTGTACAAACTGGATAGAACTGGAGGTCATCATAGTAAGTGAAATAAGCTAGACTCAGATAGACAAGAATCACATATTTTCTCTTGTATGTGAAGTTGTCTTAGTTACTTTTCTGGTTGTTGAGACAAAATACCCAACACCCAAAGTTACAGGAAGAAAGGTTTATTTAGCTCATAGTTTGTAGAGGTTTTAGTCTATAATCAGCTGGCTCCAAGGCAGGGTAGCATGGCAAAGAGGCATCACAGAGAAGAAACCATTCATGGCAGGCAGAAGGCAGTGAAGCAAGCAAAAGACAGTAGCTCTTTCTATCCCTTATATCATATCCAGGCTACTTAGGGTAGGTAGCACTCACACCCTTAATCCTAGTGCCCTGGAGCCTAGCATTGGCCCATGAATCAATCCCAGTGTCACATGCTGTAGATCAGGCCATCTCTGAAAAAGTCCCACCTATGATTACATGAGGCTTTTAGGGGGCATCTAGGCACAAGCCATAGCATTCTAACCCTGGCCCCCAAAGACTCATGTGCATTTCTTTATGCAAAAGGCATTTAGTCCATCTTCAAGAGTTGTCAGAGTCCTCATACAAGAAAAACTATGTGATATCTAAGCTTGTGTGTCTGATTTATTTCACGTAACATTAAAGAGCAAAATGAAAGATAGATAATGGGAAGTAAGGAGGTCTTTCTCAAAGGGGAAGGGGACCAAGAGATGGAAGGAGTAGAGGGAGGGAAAGAATAGGGAACGAAGAAAAGAAAATTGGGATGTGTTGTATACATGTCCCAACTCAACTCAAGGAATATGAACATTATGTACTGCAGACATGCACCAAAACAAAAAGAAGGAAGAGGATCAAGAGATATGTAGAGGGGATAGGAAGCTAAGGAAAAGGGGATGGAAAAGGAATTAAGATGTGTTATGTACATGTATCAACTTCCCACAAGGAATGTAAACATCATATACTATATACATTTACTAATAAACTAAAATAAAAATCAAAAAGAAAGAGTCGTCAGAGTCCTAACAGTTTCAGCATTGCTGACAAGTTCAAGTCCAAAGTCTCCTCTGAGATTTAAGGCAAACTGTTAGCTGCAAGCCCCTGAGCAAATGAAAGGAAAGTAAAACACTTCCAACATTCAATGGCACATGATAAATATTTTCATTCCAAAAGGTACAAAGAGGGAGATAGAAAGGAATGGGAACAAAGCAAGTCCAAAATCCAGAAGGGCAAACATTAAATCCCACAGTTTCACTTCCTACATCCCCAGACACCTGTAGCAAATTGTGACTCCAAAGAGCTTGGGTGGCTCCTCTCCTATGGCACTGCCTGTGGTTTTAGCTACCATGATTTCTCTCTGGGGCCATATCTGCTCCTTCCTTGCAATTTTACACAGAGAATCCATGTTTCTGGCTTCTCCAACATTCTGGCATCTTCAATGTACCTTTGGCTTTACACTCACAGCTTCACACACTGCCCTCTGAGGGGCACACTGCCTGACCTCCCAGGCCTTGTACTGAAATCTGGGTGAAAGCCTTCCTGACCTCACAACGCTTACATTTTGTATATGCCTAAAACCAGTACCTCATGGATGATGCCAAGGACTCCCTCCAGCTAGAGCAGTATCCAGGCTTCCTTCTCTCTTGGCTGTAAGCGTTGAATGCCTATGAACCAAATCTCAAGAAACAAGTTTCCTAGGTTGCCACCAAGCTGGAACATGGTTTCTGGGACTCTCTTCTCAAAGCCAAGTCTTTCACCTTTGTAACTCCCGGACTGCAGAGACTGGAGTCCTATTGGTTCTTGAGATGTCTTTTAGGCCATCTTTTCTGTTGTCTTCTTTGGAAATATTTGGCTTTTTCTTACTAGTCTTTTCAGTGACCAATTTCTCCTCTGTTCCACCTTTGCAGGCTGCAACTTTACTGAAGTGTCTTTTTTCATCAAACTCACAATATTTTAAATCATTCTCCTGGGCTCTTTGCTCTTGATTCTCCATATAAATTTGGCTAAATGCTCCCAACAGTAGGCATGCCACTGCCTCAACATTAGACTCCCTTGAAATTTCTTCTGCCAAATTAATTAGTCCACTGCCCTTCATCTCAGTCTCAGGTAAAGTCTCTGGACACAAGTAAAATGTAGACAAACTTTCTGACAAGGCATAACACACATTATCAGGAGTCCAACAGCCAGTACATTCCTTCTTCCCGGTAGAAACCTCCAGAGCCTGGTCTTCACTGGAAGAATTTATATCAGGTTTCTGGTCTTCTGAGCTCTGGCCAGAATCCCCCCATCAAGTACAGCCTTCAGTGTTCCAGTTCTACTTTTTCAGATGGCATCTCTGAACCTTTCCTACCTCTTCCCCTTCCTACAAGCCAAATCTAAAAGCTCCTAAGCCACATGGTCACATACTGTTGCAGCAATGACCCCATTTCTCTGGTACCAAATTCTGTCTTAATTACCTTTCTGATTGCTGAGACAAAATACCCAGGATCCAAAATTAAAGGAGAAAATGTTTTTTTAGCTCATAGTTTGTAGAGGTTCTAGTCCATAATTGGCTGGCTCCAAGACAGGGGGCATGGCAGACGGGATAGGCATCACAGAGGAGAAACAGTTCATGTCAGGTAGAAGGTAGCAAAGCAAGCAAGAGATGATCACAGCTCTTTCTATCCCTTAGATCTTATCTAGGCTACTTAGGGCAGGTAGCACTCACAGCCTTAGTCCTACTGCCCTTGAGCCTAGCATTGCACCATGAATTAATCCCAGTGCCACACACTTTAGACCCAGCCAACTCTGAAAAAGCCCCACTTATGACTGCATGAGGTTTTAGGGGGACATCTAGGCACAAGCCATAACAGAAGTCAAAAAGAAAAAGAGGAAGCAGACAAGAAATGGATAGGAGACTATTAGAAAATGGGAAAGTATTGCATGAGGGAAAGCATGAGGAAAAACAGGTGATGGTGTGGACCAAAGCACATGCATGTATGAAAATCCCAATGAAACACATTATTTTATAACTAATATATGGTAATTAAAAATCTGAATGTATGCCCAAAACAAAACACTTGTACACCCAACTCTTTCAAATATTTCAGTAGAGCCACAGGTTGTGGGAAAGGGAATCTGTGTTTTGGTGTCTTTGAAATATTTACTCTCATCTGCCCATTTTTCTCTCATTGTGAGCAGTGTGAGGCCACTACAAACAGGGAAACATGGAAATTCTGTGAAGAACTCTGCATTTGCCCAGTGGGTGAAATAGTAAGAATGTCCACATTCTAATTCCTGGGCCTTCCTGGAGAGTCTGACTTTGCAGGGTGGAACCTGGTTCCTTTATTTAGATAAGGTCTCTGACTTCTCTGGGTGTGGGCCAGAGTGGATACTGAGCACAAGCCCAAAGGCAATGGGAACACCCTCAGAAGGTGCCCGGCCCCGCCTGCTCCTGACTCTCAGGACCCAATAGTGGTGAAGGTTGCTGTGCTGTGCCAACATTTGTCAAGGTTTGTTGTGTCACTGTAATTACAGGGTGAGCACAGCTACATTCTCAGTGCAAATAAAGTCATCAGAGCCCACTCTGAGGCAATTGTTTCCCATTAGAGAAATGCTAGGTTTCTTCTCATGATGAATGACTATAACCCAGCCTCTAATTCTTATAGCTGTCATAGAATGCACTTCAAACCCAGAACTTGACTCTCCCTGAGCCAAGTCCTCATAGTGCTGGGAAAGAGGGGCTGATTTTCCCAGAAAGAGAAATGACTTCTTCACATTCTGTTTTGTGAATTTATATCTCCTCTCCCCAGACAGCTGAAGTATGACAAAGGGGCCTTTGACCTCCCCCTTCCCGGTGGGAATATTAAGCTGAGGTTTTCAAGGGCTTGGGATCAGATGTAACAAAAGAAACCTCCAATATTGCAGATAATTCTAGCCCTGGAGGCTTTGTGGACATGATCTGGCATGTTTCCATCTAAATCCTCCCGGTGTTACAGATCATGGAAGATCTGGTTTCTGCAGGCATGCTCAGCCACATGCAAGGCTCTCCTTCCTACACTGCTGGTTTTCAGTCCTCTGTTCTCACCTGAAAAGATGCAGGCCTAGTCTCTTTATACAGATTTTGACAAAAACAACCAATCAACAAGTGGAGATAATAATGGTGTAAGCCCAATTCAATGTGGAGAGATATGAAATTTTATGATCAGATTCTAAGATGTCTTTGGTTTTGTTTATGCTTCAATACACTATAGTAAGGCTAGAGGGATAACAGGGGAAGTTGGCAGAAGTGGAAGCGTTATCAGATGGTGTGGTGGCCAGCATTCTTTCCAGACTCTTGCTGTCCATTCAAAGAATTGGATGGGATGACTGATGGACCTGAAAGGTTAACATTTATTTAAAGGTTAAAATAAAATAAAGGTAAAAGAAGAAGAAAAGAAGTTCTCAAGAGGAAGAAGTGTTCTAAAGAAAAGAGAAGATATGTTCTGCATGCGGGAGGGGCCACTGCAAGAACAAAAAGGCAGTGGCAGCAAAGGGAAAGGCCACCATATTTTATATCTTCTTTTGATATCAGATGCAGGTGACCAGAAGTTGTTCTGAGCGTGCATCCTGTTGATGATTTGACAGCTCTCAGTGACTGACAGGTCACACCTTATTGTCTAGCCTCTGTGCCATCCCCTAATCTCCTACTTTAGAAGGGAGAAAATAGCCTTAGTGCCTCTCTTAGCCCATTTTCTGCTGCTCTAACAGAACACTACAGACGGGAAAGTATAAACAATAGCATTTTATTCAGCTTGTGAGTCAAGAGGCTGCCAAGTCCAAGATTAAGGAGAGACATCTGGTGAGGGCCTTATTATTACTCTATCACCCTACTGTGGAAGGTGGGAGGAAAGAGGAGGTAGGGAGGGGGGGAAAGATGGAGAGAGATAGAGAGGGAGAGAGACACAGAGGAACTTGTGCTTTTATCAGGAAATACTCCCGTTATAATTAACCCACTCCCTCAGTAATGACAGTAATCCATTTATTAGGACAGAGCTCTCATGACCTAATCAACTCTTAAAAGTCCCACTAATATGACTCACAACCTGCCAGATGTCAGATATGTTGAGTTTATATTTCCCAAAATCAAAGCATGAATTCTACGGAACAATGGAGCTTAAGGAGTAGTAGACATTTGTTGAGAGAGACAGGAAGGGACCCAAAAGTGTGTTACTGCAGACGTCACATCACAGGAAGTTTTATAGAACAAAATCACGAGGTGGGAAAACATGGGTTGAAACTATGGTCAACCAATAAGATTACAGATATAGCCACTTAGGTAATATTGATCCTATGGGGAAGCAGGTAACATAGCAAATGCACATAGAAAGAAGAAGGACCTTTTTAGGAAGAAATGGATCAGGAGATCCAGTCACTCACCTGGATGACTGATGTCTATCTAGACTTTATTGGATCAGGTGATACCAGTTATAATATAATCTTCAATTTATTGCATATCCCTTGGGGAGGCATGTAAGCCTAGTCATTCAGTCTTTATCTTGAGGCCTGGCCTTCAACAGATGTACCTCCAGCCACAGTTGTAATGTGTTCTCATCCTCTGCACTGACTCCCTCTAGAGTAGGGCCTAACCCTGTCTGACTGCTTATAATATTTCTACATAACTTAGCTCTATATAATACCACCTCTTGACATTTGAGTTTCTCACTCACAAGCTTTGGGGACACATTCTGACCATGGCAGTGCCACTGTTCCTTAGTCTGTAGCCAGCCACCATGACAGCCATATTGGCATCAACTTTCAATTTCTGAACTATGGGTTTTGTAGACCAGTCTTGGCCATTTTTCTCCATTTGAAACTAGTTTCATCATGTTATGTTGTGTTGAGGTGTGAAGGTCAAGATGGGGGTTATTTGCCTCTGATTTGTGGAGAAATTTGTTTTGGAAAATTTGAAAAATTGACTACAAAGTTTATATTGTGATTTAAATCTGCAAGTGAGATGGAGTATGTCATTTAATGTCCATAAATACTACCTTTTGCTTAGATTGTTTCCAGCCCAATCAACCCAATCCAAGAGTGACTGAGAAAAATATCACCATTTATGGAAATCTTCACAGAGTACTGAGAGCAGAAGGTTATTTGAGACTGGGGCCTGCAGGCTCTGGAGCCTGAGGACAGCTACAGGGAGGGGAGGATGGAGACAGAAATGCTAACTGGGCTGTAATGTCAGTGAGCCAGCATTGGTTGTGGGTCTTTCCTTGGTCACCAGGAGGTGGCCATCACATGCTAAGAGTACACAGGAAATAACATTGAGATTTTTACAATTGCCTATGAGGCAGTAATGTTCCTTCAAAGGAGCTGGAGGCATAGTCAGCAAGCACTAATGGATACCTGTGACAGTTAATACAAACCAAATTGCTCTATCATGTAAATTGTAGGACAAGAAAGGCTTTCCTGACGTAATGAGGGATTGAAGTAGGATAAAGAAATAGGTAAGAAGAAGACCAGGAAATTTGCTTTTGAGTATGTGCTGAATCTTCCTCTAATAAATCTGTCTTATGCCTGTTTTTATGAAGCATCTTGAAGACTCTTTTTCTGTGATGGAAGTCAGTGAACCTGCAGTGAACCTGCAGGAGTGAGTTAAGTTCCTTATTTCAGCCTCGTGGACCCTCAGACCCAGCTTATGACAGAATTAGCCTAAGTTTACTAAAAACAGGAAGAGGAAAGGGCTCTCTGACCATGGAGAAAACACCATGTGTGTAAGTCCCACGGATGAGAAGATGGAAACAAGGCCAATAGGACTGGGAGGGCACAGCACAGTGTGTGGCTGGAGAGGACACAGAGGCTGGTCCTGCCGAGGAGGTCACTGGTGGCTAGAACAAGGACATTATCCCCCAATAGCAATAGAGATATGGAGCCATGGGGTGTTTTGATAGGAGGGGAAGGACAGGGAAACTGATGGAATAAAATTTGCATTTCAGAAAGAGCAGTGGCAGGAGACCTGGTACTTGAGAGAGAGTGTGTGGTTGGTAGACCAGTTAGCTGGACTAGGGAAGCAATGGTAACTGGTGAAAGGGAGGTTAATTTTTATTCCCTGTTCCTCTGTCTGAAGGTTCCAACCAGAGGATCCCAGGACCGTCTGCTTTGCATCATTCAGCCTGAGTTCCAGTGTCTTTTCTTCAACAAAGCTTCCCTTGACCACTCTACAGATTGTTGCTCCTCTTTGTATACTGGTATCAGACCTTGGTCCTGAATTTTGCATTCATGGCCTTGCAGTGATCTGACTCACTAGTGTTTGTGTTGTTTTTATCTCATTTTCTTCTCTTTCCAGAATGTAGTCTTTGAGGGTGGGGGCAGGAGTCTATTGCTTGTCCTATACCATTGTGTCTCTGCTGCCTAGTAAACACCTAGGTGATGGGAGATATTAAGTTACTTATTTCATCAATAAATAGGAACAAATAAAAACATCCTAGAGATATTATGAGAGAAAACAGACAAGAGTCTGCAATTGGCTGTAGTAGTAGAGGAAGGTGACTGTTGGAATGGGGAGAGGGCTGAAGGGATATTTTTGCAGGTAAGGTCCCCAAGAGAAAGAAAACACATGGAGCTGACATCAACAACAGCCACAAGAGCAATAGTCTTTATTCCCCATCCCTTATACAGGCTGCTAAAAAGCCTTACATCATTGTGTCCTTATATAACTACACGGTAGTCTATGCAGACTCGTGTTTACATAACTGTATCCAATTGCGCGCATGTGCTAGATGGCAGGGTCATTTCCTTATGGGTCCTCAGGTGCCCCAGGCTTTGAAATAACCTGAAGTGGTTCCCTACAGTGAGAGAGCAGAAATAGAATTTCTCCTTAACCCTGGAGAACTCACAGTTGGGACAGACTGTAACAAAAGGCAGATTAACAAGGGTAAAGGGAGCAAGTATAGCACCTTGTACAGTGCACACCACATGGGAGAAATCTCAGGGAAAGATCACTTGAAGCAGTGACCTAGAATTCTGGCATCTTCAACAAAGAACAATAAATTTCAAAGAAGTGACAGGACAGGCAAAGAACTTTGAGTGTCTATGGGCACCAACTGGGAGAGAAGCAAACACAAGGCAAATGCAGATTAATTAGTACAGCTGGTTAATATAAACACCTCTGGAATCAACCCAATCTTAGTGGGGCTCAAAAACTGTCTTTGGTGGCTCCCCTCTGTTTCCCTGGGATGGGGGCAAGGTATCTTTTGTTTTGTAAATCAGTGTCTTGTTTTCAGAGGGAGGTCAGAGTGCTGTCTTGGGTCTGTTTCCTCTGAATTGCCTTCAGCTCCACAATCCAGCACATTCCGTGGAGGCCTATTAAGGTCTCCCAGAAAGGGACTAGGGCTACTTCTAGGCTTGCTTAATTGGCAGAAAGAGAAGGGGTAGCCATAGGCATGGGAGATGAGTAAATGAGTGAGTGAGTGAGTGAATCAATGTGTGTATATTAGGGCATTGTGAGGTTGGTCGGAGAGCGGGGTCTCTGCTCTGAGCCAACAGTTTGAGGTTGGGCAGATGTCATGTTCCAGCTTCTCTCAACTTGGTGAGCCAAACAGAAAAGAGAGGTGAGCCATAAGTCTTTTGCTACCTGCCTGCTATGTTTCTATTTCTAGCCTTGCCAGGGCAGCCATTAGAGATGGTCTACATGAGGTCCTCTGTGTTCCCTGGGCAGCAGGCCTGGAAAGCTGCTGGATTCTGGACATCTCAGTCTTGCTAATTAAATTGTGCAGCCTTCTGAAAGCCCTCTTATCCCTAGCAAGCATATTCTGAAAATAAAATATAGAAGAAAAGCTCAGGTGGGGATGTGGGGAGAAAAATGCTCCACTGTCCTGTGATGCCAGGGAGAAAACACTATCAAGTCACGGATAAATGAAAAGACAGACTTATTTTGGTTTTCCCTCAGGGGAGATCTGACAGATGAATCTGTCTGTTTTCTTTTGGCTAAATAGTCAAGCTATCTCCAGGGAACCAAAAAATCCTGTTCCCTTCTGCTAGAACCAGAACCCACCTCCTGAACTCCACACAACCACTTCAGAGATATTCTTTAACATTTTTCCTGGGGTGTTTTCTTAGTTGGCATTATAAATGTTCCTTAAATACTAAAAAGAAATACAAGTGTGCAATGATATACTCAAGGTTCACTGGTTTGACAGAAGAGTCAATAATATTCTATTTATTCAGTTGTACAAGATAGAAATGAATTGATCAAGGTACAAACCGGATGGGCAGTGGCAGAGACTGAGACAGTCTCCTTACAGGGGGCGGCGGGGGCTGGACGTGGCTGGAAAGTGCAGCAGGGAACCTCTGGTCTGACGGTGAAGTCCCTTCCCTTCACAGGCGCTCAGGCTACACAGGTATGTGCATTTGTCAACACTCACTGAATGGTACTTTCAAAGTTTGCACTTTTCTCGCTCCAATTTTTACCACAAAAAATTATAGAGCAGATAAATATCAAACTCAAATGAATGATGTTCAGGCAGATCAAAGTATTTAGGGATGAGAAGTGCTACTGTCTATAATTTACTTGAAATACATCATAAAAGTGAAATTGGCAAACTGTCAGGTTTTTAATTCCAGTACTCTGGGAAGCTGAGGCAGGAAGATCACAAGTTGAAGCTCAGCCTGGGCAACTTAGTGAGACCCTGTCTCAAAGTGAAAAATAAAAAAGGGCCAAGGATGTAGCTCAGCACAGTGATCCTGATTCAATCCCCCTCACATATGAGTGTGCACACAGGCACATACACACACGCACACACACGCACACACACACACACACACTCTCCAAAGTAAAATTGGCTAAGACATGGAAACTCTTGGATATAAAGACATAAATTTCTTAAATGAGAAAATGTTGAAGTTGTCTTTCAGGAAAAGCCGTCAGCATCCACTCAAGGATGATTTGAGGTGGCTTTTCAAGCAAGGACATGTGTCGAAGAAGCCACCTCAGCTGGTCAGTGACCTTGTGCCATCAGAAACTCAAAATCCCTTGTACAGATAACTGCCCCTGTGCATGTGAAGAAGCACGGCAATCATCACACCTGTAGGGGAATTGGACACTCATGCATCTTGGCATGCAGTCAACACGGAGCTTTTCTCCCCTTCCTACAAACTCCCGTTATAAATTCCAATCAGAGAGGTTGATTTGAGCTGGCAGCTCCTGGCCTCCTTGCAGATTGGCCATTCAATAAAGCTTTTTCAATTTGCAACAACTAAGTGCCATGAAACTGGTTTCTGTGCATGTCTGGTGTGAGATCATGCTGAGTATCAACAGGAGGCAGCCTGGTGTGTGTGTGTGTGTGTGTGATAAATAGAGGAGGTCAAGTCATGGGCAGTGTCATGGGTGGCTGTGTCTGACAGAGGTTCTACAGTGTTTCACCAACCATTCCATCAGCCTTCTGTGTTGGAACATCTTCAAGTGAAATAGATGAGTTAGAGTTGTGTCCAGTAACTACTTCTTGTTACACTCTCTCTTCTTCTTAGAGATGTAATATACAATCATAACAGGTCTTCCTGTTTAGGGTTCTGACTTAGATATCTGTGTGCATGTTACTTCAAATCCACTCAAGGGCTAGCAGAGGTGGGCCCTTGGCTCTGAACACCTAGATGTAACCAAGAAGGGACATCATCACAAACCACAACAGTGGGTGCGGAGGCCCCAGCAGCGCTGTGGTGTTTGCTCCTTAGATTCTGACTTCCTCCTGGGTATGTATCCTCACTGGATGGCAAACCCTGCAGCACCAGCTTTTGTGTTCAACACAGACCTATGTTAGTAAAAATATATTTCAGAGTCATGCAGATACTTGGGCATATATTTGAAGCAATGTTTATTAGTGTTTCCAATTTACAGATTCATTTAAATAGGACAACAGCATCACATTTCAAACTAGGTGTAACACAGCCTTTCAGGTGCAGAACACATATTAGCAGACGCTCCCATAAATATGATGATGGCACAGGCAGTGAAATGCATGAATAAAACTTATGTTTGTAAAATTAAGTTCATAATTTTGATTGGCTTAGAGTAGCCCTAAAATCTACCCCTGTCTACATTTGTGTCAGCAATCCACATTCCTCTCAGCCACAGTGTGTGCAAAGTGGTTGCAAAGGAACAGCAGCGACACTGAGCACTGACGGGAGCAGGTCTCAGCTCAGGATGGAACCACAGTGTCTGTGATGATCCTGCCTATATAAGAAAGCCCAGAGTTCTCTCAAGATAGCGTGACATGCTCAGCGCAGCCCTAACCAGATCTTTTTACACCAAAAAAGTGCATCCAAGCAGCAAGCCAGGCAAGAGTCCACACAGACTCCCAGAAGGATGTTCAGACAGTGGCCAGCTGCCACCCATCTTCTAAAAACCTGCAGTGAGTGGAGGAGGGACAGCTTTCTGGGCTTGCGACCTGTACGGGTGGCCTGAACTTACTGCAGAGACCCTATCTCAGGAGGGTCCCCACTGTTCAATGCTTTGCTGTTGTTCTTTGGAAACTGCTAAACATTTCATGTTTGAACTTCTGTTATGTAATATGAACACCAGAGAATGTGTGTGAGCAGCAGAGACATGCTGAATGGCTAATGTGCACTAAGGCTCAATCTCTTGAGACTAGCTGGCAGCATGTGTGCCAAACAGCAACCCGGTGCTTGCCTGAGGCAGTTCTGGGTATGGCTGGGTTTTCAGGACACAGGTTGGGTACTGCCAGTGGTGACTGTGGCAGAGGCAGCAGAAGCAGCAGTGGTATTGCCAGGAATAGCCTCAGAGCCCTAGGACAGAGAAGGGCTCCTCCTGGTACCAATGGGGTCCAGACCTCACATGACAAAGAGAAGAAAGGCTATCATTCTGAGCCCAGGAAGATGGCTCAGTGGTGAGCAGCAGAGAGAGCCCTTCCTAGGCTTATTGAGAATTGAAGCCCACTGAGAGAAAAGAGAATCCCTCCAATAGTCAATGGACCACAGTAGCTGGTGAGTTTTGGGGGTCAGCACCTCCTGCCACAACCTGGACTCCCTTGGGAGGAAGGGCAGTTCTAACATGTAATGGAATCATGCAGAGTTCAAACCTGAAGATCAGGGAGCTCAATTCCAGCCTTGAAGCCAGAAACCAGCCTGATTTTCAGTAGACTACACAGATCTGTATGCTGCCCTCACTGTCCACAGGTGACAGCAGAGACACACCTTGAAGGGAACATTTGTACTTTTTTTCCTTCTCCTCCTTCTTCTTCTTTTCCTTCTCCTTCCTTTCTTGCCTTTCTTGTTCCTGCTTTTCCCTGTTTTGTGTTTTCTCTATTGTTTCCATGTTGGTGGTGTGAACACAGAGAAGGGCTACTTATAGGACAGCAGCCAGCCCAGGACAGGAACCATGGGGCCTCAGGCTGCCTGACTCATCAGCAGATTATCACCAAGGCAAAGTGCACACATTGCAGTAAAACATTTCAGGGACTTATGATATCGTCTAAATATTTAGAAGTGGTTTTCAAAACTGTTTCATTATTGCAAAGCAAATCATTGCACTCCTAATTAGAAAAAAACATTAAATCTAATGATCATATACTGAATGGGGGAAAATCCCATTTTTCAAAAGAGGATACTGCTAAATCAATGATCATATTAGTTACTTTTTCCTCATTTCTGAGACAAAATACTTGACATCCAAAGTTAAAGGTGGAAATATTTATTTAGCTCAAAGTTTGTAGAGATTTCAGTTCGTAATAGGCTGGCTCCTGGGCAGGGTGGCATGGCATCCGGCATCACAGAGGAGGAACAGTTCATGGTGGGCAGAAAGCAAGAGATAAGACAAGCCTTTTTCTGTGCCTTATATCTTATCTAGGCTACCTGCCCTTAGGGCATGTAGTACTCATACCCTTAATCCTACCATTGCACCATGAATCTATTCCAGCATCACATGCTCTAGATCCAGCCACCTCTGAAAAGCCCCACCTATGACTGCATGAGGCTTTGGGGAGACACCTAACTTTCTGCCCTTGCCTCCCCACAAAGACTCATTCATATCACTTTATACAAAAGGCATTTAGTCCATCTCTAGGAGCTGTCAGAATTCTAACAGTTTCAGCATTGCCGAAAAGTCTAAGTCCAAAGTCTCCTCTGAGATTTAAGGCAAACTCTTAGCTGCAAGCCCCTGAGCAAATGAAAAGGAAGTTAAAACACTTCCAACATTCAATGGCACATGATAGAGATTTTCATTCCAAAAGGTACAAAGAGGGAGATAGAAAGGAATGGGAACAAAGCAAGTCCAAAATCCAGCAGGGCAAACATTAAGTCCTGTAGTTCCATGTCTAGCATCTGAGACACTCTCTGGCAAGATGTGAACTCCAAAGGGCTTGGATTGTTCCACCTCTATGGCACTGCCTTTGATTATAGCTTCCATGGCTCCTCTTGTGGACTGGTTTTGCTCTCTCTTTGCAGTTTTCCTCAAACAATCTATGTTCCTGGCTTTTCCAACATTCTGGCATCTCTGATACACCTTCACCTTCACACTCATAGCTTCATACACTGCCCTCTGAGGGGCACACTGCCTGGCTTCCCAGGCTTGTACTGAAATCTGGATGGCAGCCTTCCTGACCCCAAAACTCTTGCATTCTGCATGTGCCTAAAACCAGCACTATGTAGATGACATCAGGGTCTGCCACCAGCTAAAGCAGTATCCAGGCTTCATTCTCTCATGGCTGTAGGGATCAAGGACCTGGATCACTGAGGATTCTGACCAAACCCTAAGGAACAAATTCTCTAGGCCACCACCATTCTGGAACATGGTGCTCTGGGGCTCTCTTCTCATAGGAAATCTTTCACCTTTGCAACTATGAGGCTGTAAAGGCTAGAGTCCTGCTGTTTCTTGTGATGTCCTCAGGCCATCTTTTCTATTGTTTTCTTCTGAAACACTTAGTTTTTTCTTCCTAATCTTTTCAATGACTCATTTCTCCTCTCTTTAATCTTTGCAGGCTATAACTGTACTGGAGATTCCTTCCTTACCAAACACAGTATTTTAAATCATCGTGCTGGGCTCTTTGCTCTTGATCTCACCATAAATCTGGCTAAAATCCCCCAACAATAGGGATGCTACTGGCTCAACATTAGACTGCCTTGAAATTTCATCTGGCAGGTTAGTTAGTCCACTGCCCTTAATCTCAGTCTCAGGCTAAGTCTCTGGGCACAAGCGAAATGCAGACAAACTTTCTGCCAAGGCATAACACACGTTATCTGGAGTCCAACAGCCAATGCCGTCCTTCTTCCCAGCAGAAACCTCCAGAGCTTGGTCTTTACTGGCAGAATTTCTATCAGCTTTCTTTTGAGCTCTTACAGAGTCTCCCATTAAATACAACCTTAGCCTTTCTAGGGTTGCTTTTTAAGCCAGTATCTCTGAACCTTTCCTAACTCATTCCAAAGACACATGGTCAGGTACAGTTATAGCAAAAACCCCAATTCTTTGGTACCAAATTCTATATTAGTTACTTTTCTCTTATTGGTGAGACAAAATACCAGGCACTCAAAGTTAGAAGAGGAAAGGTTTACTTAGCTCACAGTTTGTAATAGGCTGGCAGGGGGGCATGGCAGAGGAAAATCACAGAGGAGAAACAGTTCATGGTGGGCAGAAGGTGGCAAAGCAACCAAGAGACAAGACAAGTCTCTTTCTGTCCCTTCTATCTTATCCAGGCTATCTACCCTTAGGAAGGGAAGCACCTACCCATCTATGACTGCATGAGGCTTTGGGGGAGCATCTGGACACAAGCCTTAACAATAATGAACACAGAAAACAATTTTAGAATGAATGTTTTCTTGTGATTAAAGATATATTGAAATACAGAATGTACGAATATATTTTAATTAGGTATAATTCATGAAGCTCCCTGAGGTTTCCTGTGTGACCTTCACAAGTTACCGGGAACATCAGCTGAAATTTAAAATACTATCCCATACTCCTTACAGTTGAATTCAAAATTACATAAAATCAATTTATGTGATGAGTTAGAGAGCTTATTTATAGTAATCATCAGCTCCAGGTGGACTAGAATCTATGTTTTGAAATCCTTTATCAGAGACATAGCCCAGTGTTGACAAAACTGATCAAACTCTCTTAGTAGCCTCAGTAATGTTTTCATTAACATAGAGATCCTTGTGAAGTTGAAACAATGATTAAAAATTACTTTAAGCCTCGCATTTGCCGCCAGTGACTGACATTGCTTTCAATCATGTGAATTGTAACTAAGCTCTAAATGTATAAATTTTGATGAAATAAGTGAGATAATCTTAAGGCCAATTGAGATCTCATTTGATAAATAATACAACTTATATCAAAATATGACACCATTATGTATACATACATAACAATGTATATATATAACAATATATGCATTATATATACATGTATGTGTGTGTGTATATATATGATTTTGTGAGTGGATTTTTTGTTTTTGTGTACCACTCCTTGTTAAGGGTGATTTTCTCACATCAGCTTGACTGGGCCACAAGATGACCGAATATTTGGTGAATCATTACTCTGGATATGCCTCTGTCTGGGTGTGTATTTCTGGTGCAACTCTCATTTGAATTAGTGGGCTGAGGAAAGTTGATGGTCCTCCCAAGTGTGGACCACAAACTGTTGAGGGCCTGAATAGAACAGGAAGGTAGAGTAAGAGAGCATTTGCATTCTCTGCTGAACTGATCCTGAGCTGGCCTTTGTTGTCATTTATCACAATTAATGTCAACTTGACTTGGGTAAGAACCACACAGCAGATTACTAAATTCTGAGTGTGACTGTGGATGATTCACATGTAGGTCTGCAAACTGAGAGGAAACCCACCCAGATGTGGGTGGATCCAACAAATAGGTCTGTAGCTTGGACAGATTAAAAAAGGACATTGGTCTCCAGTTTCCTCAGCCTTCTAATGCAGACTCACTGATGATGCTACAGTGAGCGCCAGGTCTTCAACCTTCAACTGGTTCTGTATTCCCCTAGCTGTCAAGAACAGAGAGACATTTTGGGATCTTCTGCCTCCAGTCCCACAGACAGCTACTGTACCTCTTCTGCCTCTTACTCCTGTAAACCTCCCTAATAAATCCCTTTGTATAATTATATTTTATACTGACTTGGTTCCTCTGAAGAATGCTGACTAATATAGCATCACTCTTCTCCTGTCTTTGGACTTAAAGATAGTCAGGTATTTACATCATCAGCTCTTCTGAGTTTCCAGCTGCCAAATGCCAATCTCAGAAGTTCTTAGCCTCCATATTGTGTTAGCTAATTTCCTATCTATCTATCCATCTATGTGTCTATCATCTACATCTAATCTATTTGTTCTGTTTCTCTGGAGAAGCTAATTACCCCTATTTAAGATTATTATTATTATTATTATTATTATTGGGTTTTTTGGTACTTGGGATCAAACTCAGGACCTTGAACTTTCAAGCCAGGTGTGGGCACCACTGAGCTAAATCCCCAGCCCTCTTTAAGATTACTTTTTGGCTGAGTACTGGAGTCTAGCACATGCTACACTCTAGCCCTCTCTTAAGTTTTATAAGTAATACAGTAGTTCTAAAAGAAACCTTTACATTTTAGTCTTTTTACCTCCACCTTTCCCTATTGTTTGAATGAGGGGCCATCCGTTTCTTTTATGCTGGTCCCCATTGGTAGCCAACCCTGGCTGGAGGTTTGGAAATGAACTCAGCAATGATCAGCTCCTTCCTCCAACTCCCGCAGGGCCCTGTCACCCCTGCGTTACTGGAAATTACTCTTTCCACTTCTTGTCTCCACCAGCACCCTCCCTCCTTTTATTTTATTTTGGTACTGGGGATTGAACTCGGGTCCTTGTGTAGCAGGGGTTAAAACCACTGAGCTAAATCCCTAGCCCCAGCCTCCCTCCTTTTAGCCCTCTTCTAATTTCTATGCCTTGTTGTTCTGAGTCTTTGCTACTCAACTTTGTCTAATTGCTTGCCAGCATGAGCCTAGGATGGAAGCTAGTGGTTTGTATGCTGAGACTATTGGAATCGGAGAAGAGCTTCCTAGTTGGTTTAGCATAGAAAAGATTATCTAAAAGATTTCATAGAGGTAGGGTTAAATCCCTAAACATTTTACATTTCTGATAAAAGTGTCCTGTCTCACACCCTGCTTTGAGTTGCCTCATAGAAGATTTCTGTCTCCCATGAACTATACATCACCTTCCCTTGGGATAGTCTCTCCATCTCTTCCCTTTGGGTGATCTCTATGCTGAGCCACAAGACTATTCTCTAAGGATAGGGGGTAATCCATTACAGTGAATACAATATGCTAGTTTCAAGTGTAGCTTTGGGATAAAAATATCACTGAGTGTTATTTCTAAGGTTTTCCTGCTCCAAATCATCTCGACATGGGTGTGGCTTGTGAGCCTTCCACCAAATGCAGGAAGTACAGGGCTCAAATGTATTTTTTCCCTAAATAGTGTTTATCACTTTGGGCCAGAAGAATTGCATCCCATTTTTCTTTAAATCAGACTCTTCTGTTTTCCAAATCCACTAGCACTGTGGGCTGGTACTTCTCAGATAGCACTTACTCTCTCAAAGCTTCATGGCAGGGCTGGGGCTCCACTGCATCTCATTATTACCAGAGGCTCCCCTGGGCAGAACCTTATGAGGAGGGAGGTGGTTCACCCTCAGCTTTCTTGAGGGGCTGTCTTTATCAATCCTACATTTGGTCTGGACAGGGAATCCAAGGATCCATCAGCACAGGTATGGGAAGGGCCAGGGCTCTTGGGTGAGATGCTCTCAGTGGCCAGCAATATCCCCATCAGCATTCAAGAGGATGCATGGGGCTTGCCATCCTTCACATTCCCCTTCTCGATACCTGGGTTATCTTCAGAGCTAATGAGTCTATTTTATCTGGCGGGGGGAGGATTCAGTCTGTCTGCCAGACAGGATCTAACTAGCTAGGGCTTTTGGTCTGCACACTGGTTTTCAAAGTATACTTTGAAGACTGACAGTATCAGTATCTGGTGCTTGTTAGAGAGGCCAATCCTTGGGCCTTGCTCAGGCTTGCTGAGTCAGAACTCTGTAGGTAGCCCCTTGCAAGAGTGTTTTAGTAAGGCTCCTACGTGAGCCTGCTACACAGTGAGGCAGGATACCCATGTGCCTTCTCAGCTAGACTTGGGTGTCAGTTCTATAGCTGTCAAAACCATTTTCCCTGACTGCCGAGATGCCACTCACTGGTTTCTCTGACCTTTTCCAAGATGGCAGGATCAGGCCTCATTGAGAGCCCAGCTGGTAACCCTTAGACCCCCAAGAGGAAGCTCTAACACCCACAAGGCGCCCTTATACCTAGCAGGGGCAGGCTGAACTATCGGCCAGGTTTATCCCAAAATGTCAGCACAGATCCATGGGAGAGTCCCAGGCAGAAGTGTAGGACAGACTAGGGGCACAAGGCATGGGTTTAGTCTGACAATCCGTACACAGCATACCTTGTTAGTGTTTCCTGCCATAGGCCTCTAACTGAGACATGGTTCAGATTTTGTTGAAGTGGCTATTTGATGTGTCTGCCAGCCTCAGGTAGCACCCTTCCTAACAGCTCTTTAAACGTTGGTGGTCATGTTACTCTGTCTAATGCTGGTCCTCTCCTGAAAAAAGGGCCCACTGTGAGTCTTAGTTCATAGTTTTCTTTTAATTTCTCCCTCCAGTCTCAGGCCCCAGAGAACTTGAGATGCCCTCCCTCCAGAGCACTTCCAGAGAATAGTCAAAAAGCGCAAACTTGGCAAGCAGGCAAAGTTGTCTAAGAGTCACACAAACGCCTATGTCTGGAAGAGAGTGGCCAGATGGTACCTCCAGGACACTGGTGACACTGAGACAGGGATGATCAAAGGCTCCTCATTCAAACTGATCACCAAGGCACAGAGACTACTATAGTAGGGAGTCTGGTATCCTCAGCTATGACAGGTTTATCACAAGGCACCCAATATGGTAGCTCTGTATGCAGGTCATGGGAACTCCTATGACACTGCAGAGCGATGAGGCTCACAGCTGCTGAAAATGGACTGTGACTTGATGTTCTGCTGTCCAGCACCTGTGGTGAGGCCCTTCCCTCATCCCAGCTGACATGTCTTTCTGGGGCCTCCCCAGTCCTGCTGTTGAAAGAGCATGGAGCTGCTCATGACCAGTAAGGCTGGCAGTCAGGCTTGAGTATGGCTTGCTTACTAGAATCGGTTGAGCTCAGTTTAGACCAGGGTTAGGGCTCTGCTTCTAGTCCCAATTTCTCTGATGGGTCTAGCCCTTCTGCATTTCTGGAAGGATTATCCTTTGAAGAGGGCTGTAGGAATTAGCCATGAGCACCAGCCCATCAGTTGGTGGGCAGGAAGCCTTGGTGTCCACAGCCCTTGAAGCATACCTTGCTCTTTACCTTGTTTTTCTACAGTGACAGCACCATTTGCCAAGGTATTACCCACTGTATGGTGCATGTTCACAGTGTTAACACCACTGCTTTTCTTCCCTTTATCCAAGTCAACCACATTGTCCAGGAAAATCCTGAGGCCCCTGGAGGAAGGGGCCTGCAACTGGATGCCGAACAGGACAGCTAGGTAGGAAATGTCCCCAGCAAAATGAGCTCAGGTCATACCTAGAGATTCTGAATGATATGCTCTTCTGCCTTGGCCTGTACCTGCCAGGCAGCCAACAACTTGGAAAATGCTTCCTGGAAACCCTCTGCTCTCAGTGAGCTTCTGCTAAGAATGAGAACTACCATGTGTCCAGTAGCTGATTCATTCCTGACTTCTAACCCAGGGTTGCTGCAGCTCTGTAGAAGTCATCCTCACTCCATGGTTTCTAGTATTCCTTCCCCCTGGGCACTCAACTTCCTTTCTGCCTTCTCCTCCCCAAGTACTGCACTGTGGTACCCACAAGAGCATCTCAAGCTTCAGTACTTGGTAGCATTGAGGAGGGGCTGTCTCCCTATCACCTCACGTGATGTGTCCCTGAGTCCCTCTACCAGCTCTGCCAGCATGTGTGATAATGGCTTTCTCTCAACCTTCCTTATAAGTCATTGTGGGATTACAAGCCACTCTCCCCTGATACTTGCTCATAGACTCTCCCATGAAAATTGGCCCAGTAAACTGACATCCTGGTGTAGTCCCAACTCTCTGGCTGGGCTGTGAAACCTTTTTTCCCTTATGAAGCAGCCTTAGTACTGAGCTCACATCACGGCCCTCAACCTAATCCCACGAGCAAATCCACGCCTCATGACTACTCTTCTGGGAACATCATTATAGATCTTCTTGACTATGTAGACATCTCATATCTGGACATGCTCTTCGTAGTTCCTGGAATTCTATAGTTCTAGATCCCTCCAACCTCCCTCTGTCTCCCCACAAACAGAGGAAGAGCAGCTACACACACACACACACACACACACACACACACACTACCAACAAAGTGAGCAGTGGGCTCAGGGTCTTCAGAATGGAGAAAGCCCATATGTGCTGGCTTTAGTGTGAGTTAGTTCAGACATAGCCATCTTTTTACACTTCCCAAATTAACTCTGTTTTTTCCATTCATTTTTGTTCAAAATATGTCTGTCTTTCTCAGCCCCAAGTGTTCTTTCCAGAGGACAAGAGCTGCCATTCTCTTTGGTGTGGACAAGGCAGTGTGTGTGTCCACATAATCACTGGATATGTGTTCAGTAGTAGGAGACAGGTGCTCAATAACAAAGCCAAAAAGATCACTGTGTCCTCCAGGCAGGGTGACAGAAATCTGGCTAAGATTCACAAGTGATTTGTGACAAGTGTGATGTATTTCTGCCCAAAGGAAGCAGCAGAGGCTATGCCCTGCTGGCATTTCCACCCCTGAGGGCAAGAAGGAGAGGCAAAGACCATCTCCAGCCAGCTCAGTGTCTGCCTGATTAATGGGGAGTTCCAGCCCAATTAATTAACATGACTTAGAAATCACAAGGTGACATAAGACATATCTGAGGAGAGCTGCTTTTTAGTGATAATTAAGTAAGAGGGATATAACATGTTACAAATCAGAGACAAAACCACAAAGGCTTTTCAGCATGGTTCACTGACTCCCCTAGCAGAAAGTGTGCGGGAACCCCTGCAGGGGGAGGGAGGCGGGATGAAGGGTTCCAATAATCTCCCTTTATGATCAGGACACCTGGCTTCTTGCCATGACTTAGTCAGGCCTCACCACCTGCCAGTGTTTCTCAGTGAACCATAACACTCACATTTTAAGTGATATTTAAAGGAAATGGATGCTTTTGCCTCTAGGTGAAAACTTACCTGGGAGAATCTCTCTTAAAAATATAAAGTATAAATGCTGCTGGGGAAAGTGGAAGCCAGGCCCACCTGCTCTGGCCTTGTACAGTACCCTCAAAGACAAAATAAGTATGTGAGGACGTGTACCTGAACATGCATGTGTGCATTTGTGTGTATGTGTGCATGCATACACTGTGTGTACACATGTATGTGTGTTCATGTGTACATACGTGTGTACTTGTGTATGCAAATTTTGGAATCGGATTATGTTAGCTACAAGGCTTACTGAAAACATTTACCTTGAGTGGAGAACACATCCTATTCAGGGGCCTCTGCTTTAGACTGCAGAAAACTACAATCAAAATTGCCAAGAAGGTGATTCCTCCCTGGGCAAAGCGCAAGCCGTATTCATATAAACTCACTCCAGGTGACAGTGCATTCTCGCCCCTGCTGTCTTTGAATGGAATGCTTTCTCTCTTAAATATCAGGAATCTGTGGGTGGTGCCCATTTAACCATTAAGTATGCTCATTTCTGTATGAGATTAATGGAAACTGAGAAATGACATGTAAGTAGCAGAGTGTCCTTCCCTTACCCCCACTGGATAGACGCAGCCTGGGCATGATGAGGTGCTCTGGTACCTCTGCTCTGTTTCTATGGCCTGGGGTCTGGAAATTTTGTGGTTTCAGTTGAATTGACAAATACGAAATCCATATATGATTAACCTATTATATTAATTTGTAGCATGTCCTGGAAACTTTAGAGACTCTATTAATTCAGTTCACTATTTTAAAAAAATGACTGGGCCCATAGAAGTTCTAGTCCACAGCTTCTGGGCATGAAATGGAATTTTCAAAACTCAAAGGAGGACTGATTTAAAGCATCTTGCAATCTGCTTCCAAACATGTATTACTCATCCTAAAGAGGAAGTTCACAAAGTAGAAAATAAAATTCTGATTTAATGCTTCTGAATAAAACATTTCTCCTGGAGCCTTGAGAGGCAGTTCTAAGTCTGCAAGGCCAGGCTTCCTGTCTTCTGCATTCATTGTGCTGTGGCAGCAGGGCCCAGGACCACAGTTCGCATCCCAGCCAGCGAGCCTGCGGCTCCAGAGGGAGGCTCAGAGGCACCGAGCGTGTTGATGGTCTCTGCAGCATCTCTGGCTTTCTCATTACCTGACAGCATCTGATAAGGAGAAGCTGATGGCAGAGTTTGCTGCTATGTTTGCATTTCCGAAGCTGTGGAGCAATTATCCTTCTAGATTTCATGGGAAATTAGGTCTGACAAACTCCTCTTCAGCTTCTTCTGCACCTGTGAAGAATGGACCTGAGCACTGGCTTCTCCATAGAGGCAGTGATGTTTAGGGCCTTTCAGATTTCACTAGCACACAGCATCCATCTGCAGAGGTGTGGGAGGTGGCAGGGGCATGCTAAGTGCTTTGGAAAGCAGGGCACAAACTGCTATAACCCCTCCTGGTGAACTAATGTGCATACAACACCATGCTTTGGTCTAACTGTCACACTGCTTTAACTCAAGTAAATTTACACAACTGAGCAAGCACTGCCATTGTCTCACTAACCCTGGCTCTCTCCTTACCTCAGGTGCTGCCTGACCTGTCCTTACTTGGGCCAAACCTGCAAAGGAACTTGGTGTTCCCACCATGGTCATCCCTTTCACGAACACTAGGCAGACCAGGTAGGTGATTCTGTGGTGCCCGGGAGGTGCTCTCTTCTTCATAGATTACCCTATGGCCAGTGTAGGAGGGAGACCAAGGGAAAATGGATATTTCCCACCAACACTGGTTTGTTAGGCGTGTGCATCTCTGAGAATACAGCAAAAACTTTGAGGCACTGATTCAATTGTGAATAACATTTATATTTCCCCTCAGTATTTCCAGCAGGTCCCAAGGCTTTGCAACTTCTTGCCATAACAATTGGGGCTTGAAAGAGGGCCGCAAACAGCCATGAGTCTCAGTCCTAGGGGAGAGGATGCATGTAGGGAACAGGGGAAGGGGACGTTACTAGAACCTCTGCAGTGAGTCCTAGTCTCCTGCAAGCCACGGCAGCACACGGCGAATTACAGGAAAGGTAGAAAAATGAGACTGAGAAGAAGCTGAGCTTTGGGCCCGATCAGTGCTGCTCTGGGCAGCAAAGACGAAAGCCCTGGAGCTTGCAGCACCTTTTATTCAGTACATCGGGAGAAACAGATGTAACAGATGAGGGGGGAGTGGCAGAATTCCTAGATCAAAGAGGAACTATCCAGATGAAGATTTGGTTCCTCCCAGGATGTCTCCTGCAGGTGTAATCTTGTCCTGGAGAATCACAGCATCACGGGATCCTTGAGGTCTCAGTTGTGACCAGAGGCCAAAGTGGAATTACGTCTCAAAATGCCATAGCTGGGCTGTAGGCAGGCGAACTAGGCCTAATCAAATGATTTTTCCCTAAAATTATACAGCCCTGCTCCCGACAGATGCATACACGGTGTTGAGTGAAAAGGGTGTGAGGGAAGCTAAAAAGCAGAGGGAACTTGGGGGGCAGTTCTGTAGCCATAGCATGTGCAATGTCTGTCTTCTGTGTTGCTTGGGAGGAAAGGTGAGGTGTGAGGATGCTTATGCTGTGGTGGGCTCAGGAAGTCAGAGCACTAAGAATGGCATTCCCAGGCTCAGGCATGGTTATCAGATCCACAGATATCAACAAAAATTAGAGCCCTCTGGTTCAAATGAGCACAGAAGACTTGCACACTGCTGAGGGCTGTAAAGACCAGGTTAGACAGGGGTATGGGAGCCCCACCTTGTTTTCGGAACCAGAGGAGATCCAAGGGTCCTCTGCACCTCCCTGGAGATGGGGTGGGGCAGCTCTGTTCAGGCAACTGGCTGCTCTCTATTGAGAAACAAAGCCCAAACTGGGTATGGTAGTGCATGCCTGTAATCTGAGCACTTGGGTGAGTGAGGCTGGAGGATTGCTGAGAGTTTGAGGCTACCCTGGGCTACATAGTGAGTTCAAGACCAGACTGAAATACATAGTGAGACCTTGTCTCAAAAAACGAAACAAAAAAGAATTATGGCCCAGGAAGGAACAGATTAAAATAACACAGAGGTCGCAAGAGATTCCATTTTATGAACACAGTGTGCTTCTAGCTAGAGGCCTCAGGGCTTGGACTAATAATTTTTCAAAGGATAATTTGATTCTAACAGGGTCCTAACTTAATTGCTAACTTTTTGATAAACACATACATGGAAAAAATGACAAATGTATTGGGTGACAGTCAGGTGACAGAGCAAATTTTCTAACAGGGCAGAGAGATGAAAGAAGGGGGCAGGAAAGGATATGCAAAATACGTTTTCTGAAAATGAGGATACAAAGCCAAGCTCCATTGAAATAAAAGGGGAAAACAGCACACAATCTCCATAAATTCTCATTTTGAAATGATGGACATAATGACTGCATTTTGGCAAAGAAAAAACCTGAGAGTAGTAAAAGTGGTAGAAATAGATTGCATTTGGGCTTTACTGCCCTAGGGAAAGAGAGACTTCAGTACATATCAGGGCTCACATCCAAAGGCCAGCAAAAGTGGCAATTTATAGCCGAGGAGCAGGCTGGAGGAGTCAGGGTTAGAGGAGACTGGGGCGTGGCCAACTGGCTCCATGCCATGTCAATTGCTGAGATCCAGGACACTTGCTTAGAACACAGCTCCCAAGCCCTGTACCTGGGACCAATCAGAAAGTGCTATCTTAATTCTTCTGGAGCAAAATCAAGCAGGTTTTTGACAGGATAGCCTAGATCTGACATCATCCTGAAGAATGAGGACTGCGAAAGTCCTCTGCCATTAGCCACCTGGCCACTGTGCACTCTCAGTGACTCGCTCTCACACTGTGCAGTATACTTCTTTCCTATTTTTAGTAAATGTCAGACCTCCCTACCATTTCCATGCCTCTTGTCCAATTCTTTGTTTAGGACACCAAGAAACTGAACTCTAAGGAACCTCAGAATTTCATAACAAGGGAATAGAAAAATTGAGCAGAGAAAGTATGAGAGGCGGACAAGGTGGGGTGATTTTGCTTAAAAGGGTTGGCACTGAAGACCAGCCAGGGTGGTCAGAGGTCACAACAGGGATAGTGAGTGACGGGGAATGTGATGAGCTATCGGGGAAGGAGGTGGTTCTCACTGCCTTGATTTAGCAAGATTTTTGCTGCACCTGGGTGAGGCAGGCCTAACAAGATAGGCTCCACAGGACAGGCCCAAAGCACTCAGAGGAGCCCTACTGAAGAGGTGTGAGAGAGTAAAATAAGCCACTCACATGTGTTTTTTGGACATATTTGAGTTGGTTATTCAGATAAACTGCAGATCTCTGCATCATATGAATGGCTCTTAAAAGCTGTCTTTTTGTTAAAGAAATTTATATTTGTCTCCATTAGTGAAGTAAACAGCAGATGCAGGCAGAGGCCTTTCTATTGATATCTCCACCTCTTTCCGCCTACAAGGGATTTTTCCACAAGAGGGAGAGGTTGAGGGTCCGACACCTGACCCAGGCAGAGATGCTTGTGCATCACAAGGTGACCCTGCTCACTGTGTAACTCCTCCCCCAGCCCTCTCTTCCCCCCAGAATCCCAAGCCCCTGTCCCTCAAGCCCCCTGTAAGGCTCAGCTATGGTGTTCTTCCTTGAGTCTAAAACACTCATGGTTTAGGTAGGTCATAAATTTGGTGTCTTTTTTCCCTGTTACTTAACTATTGCCAGTTTATTTCAGACCAAAGTTATCAAACTTTCAGAGGAAACAGAAATTTAGAACTCCCCTACAGAGGGAATCTTTGTCTATTATTCTTTGTTTATAGATAATGCCTATCTGGTCAATTAGTTCAGTATGGGTACATGTCAAAAGCACCTCAGATACTTCACAGAATGGACCAGCATCTAGAAGTCAAGTCTGGAAGACAGTGAGATACAGGGAAGCCCTTGGGTCTGGTTGGCAGGTGCCAACAGCTTGGGCATCTCCTCACAGTCATCTTACAAACCTATGAGTGACATATTTCCTAATGTCTACATATCATTTACCTAATTCCTGATAATTTGCAGTCCTATTAGACCATGAACATTAGGAAGAGGTGATTCCCACATTCCCCAGTGACAGAGCACTATCTCTGGAAGTAGGGTGAAAAGATGCAGTGAATATAAATACAGAAACAAATTTAATTTGAAACATTGAAATCTCAAAATTATCTCTGTGCAACCTTTAAATCATGGCTTTCTTCAGAACAGTTGAGTCTAGAAGCAAAGTGTGCAGATTCCTGGATCCTCAGATAACTGTTGGGTCAATGTAAAGCTGACATTATCTGAGACACGCACACCACTGGCATTTGCTAATGCCTTCTGCATTGTTTAACCAGCTAGTGAAAGAGAATTATCAGCAGATATTTAAGGAATTAGATGTGAGTTTGAGTTCTGGCTCACATACTGTTATTGGTGAGATTGGGCAAGTTAATGAGAAACTAACAGGCCCTGTATTCTCTTGTACATAACGTGTAGTCCTATCCCAGGTTTAGGGGCATGCATGTAGTAATGTATGTGCACGCTTAATATAAACTTTGGCTTGTGATGATCAGTCACTCCATGGTAGACGTTACATTTTCCTCTTCAATAATACTTATCAATGGTATGGTTTCAATATGTCCCTCAAAAATGCAGGTGTTTCCTGTGTGCCTTAACAGGTAGGGTCTTTAGGAGGTAATTAGGGTGTAGGCCTAAAGGAGGGAATGCCCCTCTTTTGCCTTCTGCCTCCTGCCAGGTGAGATGCAGCATTCCCCACCTCCAGAGGTCACCCATCACTTTTACTTTAGTTCCTCAAAATCATCATTTAAACATCATTACAAAATGTTACATTCTGAGGGACAGGTATTTATAAGGCAAGCATCATCTGACACCTATTTGGAGAGACAGCAGAAAATGTCTTTTTGAAGAGTGATAGATCTTTATTATTCATTGATGTGACTGTCTTTTCCTATCCTTCACTATAAACAATAACTTACGAAGGAAACATCTTTGTTCTACCTAAAGTTTCCCTCTCCAGTTTTGATGAAGACACTAAGGTTGCTCTCTGCAAATTAAACTGGAAATGAATATACGTGGAATAAGGAAAATTGGACCTTGTCATTTTTAACTATTTTTATTATATTCCTATTTTATTTTCACACTTCATTATTTTTACATTAACAAATATGCCAGACACATAGGAAATGCACAAAACAGCAGATTGCTCTTATACTAGTAAAAATGTTAACATTTAACTGCATTTACCTCAATTATTTTAGTATTTTTAAGATGGAAAAATGTAAAAATGTACAAAATGAAAATCATTCAATAAACACCCATTTACTCCTTTCCTGATTTTAGCTATTATTAATTATTGGCCGTTTGTGTTTCCTTTATTTCTCTTCCCTTTCCCCATTTTATTACCTTGCAGAAATTTCTAAAATCATATAATTCACCTATAATAAATTCATTATGAATTTCCTAAATAGTTTCCTGCTACAGTGTAACTACAGTACCATTGTCCTACCCAAAGTGTCAGCAAAATCACTTAATGCCATGAGACAGTCACCGAGCACTCAAATTTCTAAACATCATAAGATCTTTCAAAAGTGTGTGTGTGTGTGTTTAAATATCGACATAAATTTAGCACATTAAGGCTGACTAATGTGTCTTCCAGTCTGTTTTAAACTACAAAGTCTCCCATATTTCTCAGGCACTTTGAGGTGTTTCTGTGCCTTTGCAGAGTGGCAGATTTCCCCAAGATCTGATTATGGGCTACTTAGACTGTGGCTATTGTTGGGGAGTTAGGCGGGTCTCTGTGCAGGACCAGGACTCTTAATGACTGGGGGGGAGGTGGTACTTAGCCCATGATTGACAGGAAAACATGCTCTGGCCCATGCTAACTCCTATTCTAGATCCATCTTTTTTTCTATACTACCTATCTGTTTTTATTTGTTTCTTACCTTTTCTACACTAGCCCTTGACCTATTAAGCATAATTACTCACAGCTATCTATCTGGTAATTATAAAATAGGTTATCTGAGCCTGGTCCTGACACTTGGTTTTTCTCTTCACACATTGCTCATTAAAAGGCTGAGATTTTATCATTTGATCTTGGAATGCTTCCCTTCTTCCATCCTCTACCATCACACTGACAGTGCTCCAGGAGATGAGTGGATTACACCCGTGAGAGCTGAGAAATGCAGAAGCTCTTTAAGGGGGAGCATTCAAGGAGACTCAACATTCACAGGGAACTAAAAACAAAGACAGCAGAGGAACTGGATCTTGCTGCTACAGAAAGCATTAAATACAGCTATCCTAGACAGTAGGACCTGTTTACACAACTTCTATTACCCAGTACATCCAGTCCTGCTTTCAACAAAACACTGCAGGACATGCTAAAAGAAGTGAAAAGGCAACGTAGAAAAAAGAGAATACAGAAGGGGAAATATTGGAAGTTATAATGGCCAACATACAGTATTTTGACAAGTAGGAATAAATAGTTCTACATCTATTAAAATGTTAACCCATAATAACTTTTACAAAACAAAAGCACCAGACCCAGATCATCTCATTAGTAAGATCTGCCAAACAGGTAAAGAAAGGCAAGATACCTATTCTTCACAATCTCTTTTAGAAATATAAATAGAAGGAATACTTCCTATTTCATTCTATCAGGTGGATAGTATCAGTACCTTAAGTATCCAAAGGCATTATAAGACAGGAAAACCACTTCAATAAGATATTAACACACTAAATCTAAAAATATATCAAAATAGACACAAAACCTTAAATACTGCATAGTTTCTATTACATTAGAAGCCCAAAATATAAACAAAGAACAAAATAAAAGACAAATAATAGGAAATAGGAAGACAGATCTTTCTCAAATGGGAAGGGATCAAGAGATGGAGAAAGTGGGTGGCAGGGGAATGAAAAAGGGAATTAAGACGCGCCATGTGCATGCACCAACTGCATCCAAGGAAAGTGAACATCGCATACTGCACTATGTACTGCATGCATAATAAAAAGGTGGAAGAAATAGTCACACATGGTGACAAAGTGGGATTTATTCCAGCTATGCAAAGTTGTTTTAGCATTTGGAAGAAACCTATTATATCAACAGCCCAAAGAAGAAAGAAAGAGAAGGCTGTTAAATGCAAAATGTACAATTACTGCCAACTTCCGATGAATCTATAAGAATTTCAAAATGTAAAGTTCCAAAAATAAAGCCTCACAGTAAACCACAAAATGAAAAAAAAAAAGAAGAAAAAAAAGTAAAGATGTAAAAAGAATTTGAAAAAATGTGACACAATTAAGTGTAGACAAATAAGATACAATATAGAAATAAAGATTCCTTGATGTAGAAACCAAAGGAAGGGGAACAGTAAAAAGTCCAATTTAAGAAATTGTTCTTTAAATTGATTTTAACATATTTCTTGAAATATATCTGCAAACACTGACTCATAATGATCAATATAAAAATATGTTCTAATAAAATAACAACTTTAAAATCACCTTGGCACAAAAAAACCTGTAACACATAAGATAATTAATTAGTCAATCATCAGGCTGACTGACATCCATGCCAGAAGACACAGGGACTAACATACTAAAATGATGAAGGAAGGAGAAAACAGACTGTCAGTCAACCTGCAGGAATCCAGGAAGCATTTTATCCCAGAGCCTTTCCTGAGGATGTTGGAGGATGGTAATGGGCATTATCCATGGAATCACTGTAGACATCTAGGTGAAAAGTGAGTGATTAAAAACGTGAGGGACTGTGACATGACAATGTGGACTCAATACGGAAATTTAAAACAGTGTGGGAAATGGAGATATATATTTTAGATCAACTTTTTCCTGTAATTAAAATCTGTGGTGGTAGGCCAGGGGTGGTGGCATGCACCTGTAATCTCAGCACTCAGGAGTCTGAGGCAGAAGAATTGCCATGAATTCAAGGCCAGCCTGAGCTACATAGTGAGACCCTGTCTCAAAAATCCAAAAAAAAATTTTTTTAAATAAACAAATAAACTAAAATCAGTAGTGGTAGAATTAGCATTGCTGTTCTGAGTTTATTGCATGTGCAATATGGGATAAATATAGTAATTATGAGATATCCTAAGTCTGTTATCCCCTGTGTCTTTGTGCCTGTGAATACCAGAGTTTTGGTGCAGAGGAGCTGAGGATGTGTCTCAGAAGTACAGCACGTGCCTAGCATGTGTAAGGCTCCATATTTGATCCCTAAAGCTGTGGAAGTGGGAGGCTTGAGTATTGAAGAAGAGAATGACATAACATCTTAAAAGGTTACAAGGAGGAGGGGACAAAAAAAGAATTAAGATGTGCTATGTACATGCACACATGCCCTGTGATGAATGTAATTACTCTGTGCTGTGAACACATACTAATGAAAGAAGGGTTTAGCCCTGAATTTGAATTGGGAGCACCAGTATAGACTCACAGATTACTTTAGTTCAGTATATTATAACAATAGATTAAACTTTGAAATATGTTTAAATCCCTGAATTCCTAGTAATATTACAAAATATAACTAGAGACTTCTTGAAGACAGTAGGGAATCACATCCCTGTGTAGAGAACTGGAAAACGAAAGAATGTGTTTCATCTTCTCCCACTTGAGCAAAGTATGGCTGAAGATTAGCAACACCTTGTGATGACATTTGTGTGTGTCCTCATGAAATGGACTGGCATAGGCTCATGGGGAATCTGGCTTGCATCCCCTCCAGCCTCTGGATTCAACTGCTGCTTTACAAGAAACACAGAGGACAAAGGAACACATGAATCTGGATTTTGAGTTTTAATCAAGGAAATCCAGGCTGTGGGAGACTTGAGGACAAGTGCTCTGGATTAATAAATCCATAAATTGTGAGACTAGGAAAGATTAGAACTGGCTGGGTGGCATAAACCTGTAATTCCAGCACTCTGGGAGGCTGAGGCAGGAAGATGATAAGTTTGAGCACTGTCTGGTCAACTTAGCAAGAAACCTGGCTCAAAATAGAATACAATACATATAAAAAGAAAGATTAGAATAAAAAGTTTAGGAAACAAAAAAGTTTATGAAATTACCTAAATTAGAGGATTGTCTAGAGATACACATTTCAATGATAAAAGTAGACATGGACATAATGGCACAATTCCTAACCATCTTGAAGTTCGAACCCCCTCTATGCATCCACTGGATGTCTGAGGGAGTTAGTGAGTGGGCCCTCTACACTCCACCTTTGTAGCTGTTGACTGCCCTCTCATAATCCAGTACCAACCAGCTGCACGCTCCGCTTGCATTTCCTGCCCCAGACCTGGAATCTGCCAAGTCTCCAAAATCTCCCCTGACCCGCCTGGGCTGGCAATGCTGTTTCAAAATCACAGTCCAGGTGCCAGGTTCCTAGGACTTCCTGTGAACAGAGATAGGGTATTTTTTGTTTGTTTTCAAGATAAAATTATCATAATTTTATACCAATAGTTTCAATTTACTACTAGAGTTTTTAAACATAATATTTTCTGTCTGCCTTATATTTTTATTTACTTTATCCTGTGCTGAGTAACTTATAAAAAGCAATTTCGATGATCATGAGCTTTGTCCACCAAAGGAAGGAGAGAGTGTGGGGAATAAACTCGCAGGTATGGGTTCAGACAGAATCGCACTCCCTGGACCCCACTTTACCTTGGGCAAATTACTTAAATCTGTTCCAAGATTCAGTGTTTTAACCTACCAAGAGTAATTCTTTTATGTTTTATTGAGAAGATTAAAATAAATAAATTAAAAATAAATTCCTTCCATGAGGGCATTCTGGAGATTCAGTAGCTGGACCTAATGGTTACATCTCAGCCCTGCTGGGAATCTGGTTTAAAACATTCATGAGGTACTGTCTATGGCTTACTTCCTAGTATACAGGCAATACCAAGTTAACTTTGAACTCTGTTGTGATAGAACATAACTGCTTTTAAGTGACTTCTAAATTTGCTATTGCATTGACTTCAAAATTCCAGATGAATAATAGATGAATTTTAAAAAGTGAATGTGCATAGTAATGTGAATATACTTAATGTCAGGGAGCTGAACACTTAAAAAATGGCTAAAATGAAACTTTTAATTATGTATATTTACTACATTTAAATGCACACACACACACACACACACACACACACCAATGAGGCTAGAGAATGAGAAATGTTTTAGTGACTGAAAAGTAAATCTTAATAATAAAATAAAACATAAGTTGTATAATTTTCTTTTTTAAAAATGTAAATACAAATAGTTTTTGGACCAACTTAGAATGTCAAGGTTGAAAATACAATAGTACACAGAAAGTTAAATTTTAACTTTTAAGACATCGTGATTTGAGTTTTTATTATTGCATTCAATAATAACATCAGCCAACTTCTACCTTCATCTTTTTCTGGCACAAAATATGCCTAACATGCTTTTTTTTTTCCTAGCATGCATTTCCTAACATGGTAGAATGTTAATGTGAAAGCCTGCTGAAGAAAAAACAGCATTTAATTTAAGAAGGCAGGAAGAATAAATACTACTACCCTCTGCACTTCCCATTCTTAGGAGAGCACTAGAGTACATAGAGAGACCCAGGTCCATTGGTCTCTACCGCACCATTCCCTCAGGCCTCAGATGCTCTAGGAGAAGAGTGGTGGCCTCATATTAATGTAATGATCTCTTCTGAAAGCTTGGAGCCTAATTCTAGGTACAAGCTCAGCCTTGGGAAAGAGCCCTGTAAGGTGCTGTTTCCCTGGGACAGGGACAGTTTGTCCATAGAAGTGGGGAGATTGGCCATTGGAGGTTACCTGGCCACTCAAATGGTAGCAAATAGATACTCAAAAGCTAGTTTTATTTCTTTCCATTTTAGGGTATTAGTGCGTTACCTTTCCACAGTTCTCAGTCCCAGGATACTACTTGCCCTAGTATACTTGTTGTAACTTAGTATACAGAGTTCCGGAGGCTGGGAAGTCCAATATCAACATGCTGACATCTGGTGAGGACCTTTCTTCATCATAATATAGTGAGGCCTCACATGGCAAGACAGTGCCAGCTCAGGACTTTCTTTCCCTTCTTTTAAAGCCACTAATGCTGTTCTTGGGGCCCCACCCTCATGACCCCATCTAATCTTAATTACCTCCCAAATTCCCTACCTCCAAATACTGTCAACATATGAATATGAGAATTATGTTTCCAACACAGGGCCTTTGAGGGACACATTCCTTGCCAGAGAGCACCTGAGATTTTTGATTATCACAATGAATAGAAGGAAATGATTGGTGTTTACAAAGCAGATACTTTGGCAGGGAGAGCCAGGCTCCCAGCTGTACTGTTGGTGCTGATGGCTCTGGCTTTGTGGGAAAGAAGAATCCTGCGAGACAAGGACAGTGCTGCCCAAAATACAACCCTTGGAAAATTCTGATAGGTGGATAAAATTTAATTTCTTTTGGTTACTTGACATAAACCTCATTCTTTTAATGTTGTTTCCTGCTGCCTACTTTTCTGAAATCAAAGAGGACTGGGTGTATTTATAGGAATATTTGGTTTGCATAGAAGAGAAAGAGGGTACCATGCTAGGAACAGGTGCACAGGAAGAGATTTACAAGGTCTGATGCTTCTCTGTTAAACTCAGGTCCCTAGCTGAAGAATGAGATTATTAAAATTACTTTTCCTATTTCATTTTCATTTTTTAAAACTCTCAATGGGGGCTGGGCATTTAGCTCAGTGGTTCTGCCGTCTGCCTCACAAGGGCAAGGTTCCGAGTTTGATCCCTGGTACCAAAAAAAAACCACCAAAAAACAAAACAAAACAAACAAACAAACAAAAAACTCTTCAATGGACTGAGGCAATTTTCAGATATTTCCTTTCTAGTGTGAAAAATTTATATTAGAAATCTGCAAATAAATATCCATAGCAACCATGCATATGTCAAGTTGATGAGTTATCATCTCTGTATTAAAACCAGCTAAAATAAAGGGGCTGATTAACATTAAGTACAAGCTGCTTTCAGAACTGGAGATATCAAATGTCAGAATTAAGTTTAGAAATCTAGTTTTGTGAATATGAATCTTTTTATATTTGTTTCTTCATTTGCTATTTTCCTTTGCTATAAATAATTTCTTTTCCTACTCTTTCTACTATTCTTGTATGTTTATGATCCTTTTGTTTGCATGAATTTAAGAGCACTTAGGCACATAATCATATCTTTTTTTTTTTTTTTGTGGTAAATAATTTCTTTTCCTACTCTTTCTACTATTCTTGTATGTTTATGATCCTTTTGTTTGCATGAATTTAAGAGCACTTAGGCACATAATCATATCTTTTTTTTTTTTTTTTGGTACCGGGAATCAAACTTGGGTTCTTGGCTTGCAAGCCAGGTGATGGAACCACTGAGCTAAATCCCCAGCCCACACATAATCATATTTTAAAGAGAAGAGGAATTATATTAATTTGATTCACAAAACTCAGTACCTTTCAAATTCTTACCGAGTGCAGAAGTAGAATTGGTGATAAGCATCTGCACTTTTTAGGTTCCTTATTGAGCCATAGTGCTGATCTGAATCATAGAATTTAAGATCTTGAAGGGACGGTTAACTCTATCCATCTCCCTCAGCACATATGTGATATTATTGATCGATTCTATACAGGAAGTAGTACCATGCCTGGTGCGATGGTGCACACCTACACTCCCAGCACTCAGCAAGCTAAACCAAGAGGATTGCAAGTTTGAGGCCAGCCTAGGCAACTTAGTAAGACACCGTCTCAAAAATAAAATTTAAACAAAGGGAGCTAGGGGTGTAGCTCATTGGTAGAGTGCTTAACTGGCATAGGCAAGACCCTGGGTTTGATCTCCAGCATGAGAAGAAAATGCTGTTTAACCGAACTACAGCATTTCTAACTTCCTAATTGATAACTCCAGGGCAGGCACTTGTATTTAACATATATATTATTATAAGATTGACTTTAACATTATTTTTGCAACAATTTAATACCAAAATGCCCTCACATAGCAGCCTCCTTCCATATGTTGAATCCCTACAGATAGTACAAGTGGAAATAAAGACTCCAGGGCAGTTCAGACTCCACTCCCAGGTGTAAACAAGGCTCAGAATCTACTAATAAGGAAGTCAGAAAACCTTCAAAGGAGAGCTGAGAATGGGAGAAGAGGATTCCTAGCTGATCAGCACAACTGGTGAGTAATGGCATTCCAGGTAGCTAGAGAGAATCCAGAACAGCCCTCCTAGAGACAAGGAAGCAAATGGACACCCGAAGGCCTCTGGTGTAATATACTTCCTTGCTTGTGGCCAATGGATGCTACAAAATTGGGTCTGTGTCAGTTACAAATCTGAGTCTTCAGCTACAGCTTCAGGTCTTGGCCAAAGCTACTAACCATGTAAGATGTGCAGCTTCACTGGGACCATCATGATGTGCAGAAGCCCAGGCAAACCATGGGGAGAGCTACACAGGGGAGAGGATGTAGGGCACTAGCTGACAGTGAGCACTGTCCCCACATAGGGTTCTATGTGGGGGAGTGACCCTCCACCTGCCATCTTTTCAGCTGCTTCAGCAGATGCCACACAAAACAGAAAATAGTCCTTATGTGTGCTCTGTTCTTACTGCTGATCCACAAGATTGAGTGCAAATGAAATGGTAGTTATTTTAAGGTCTAGATGTAGGGGTTGTTTGTTGTGCCAGGCACATGCAAGGAGGAAGCATGCTTGAGCTTAGTTGGGAAGATGTTCTGGTGCCCAGAGGAAGCTTGAGATGGCCAAGAGCCACTGAGATGTGTGTGCTTCAGTGTGCACACGTGGTAAGGAGATGTGGGCTGATCCTGGATGTTTCTAGACATCCTTTATGGAAAAGCACTGCGTTCCTAAAAAAAATAGAAAGTAATCAGAAGCAATGCCCAGAAACTTGGTAGCCACAAAAAGGCTTGGATTGGTGTCACCACCCCTCAGTACAGTGGGGTCCCCCAGCTCCCTGAGGACTCAGCTCTACTTCTGAAGGAAAACAGTCTCCACCTTGCTGGAGATGGCTCACAGGTACCTATTTCTGCTCTTCTGTGACAATGTGGGTGGCAAAAGACTATGTACGTTACCTCAGAAAAGCTGCTACATAGGTGAGAAGCAATTTCCAGACATGCTAAACCTCAAAGCTGAGTCTCAGGGTGGAGAAAAATAGCCCTTGAGTTTTCTTTTGGTAAAGAACACTTGGTTTGAGAAATGACAGTAAGAGAGATGGAGGATTTCTTCAGGAAGTTGCACACTAAATACGGTGTTTTCAAATGACTTTAAAGCAAGAGTCCCTGCTCTGAAAGCTTGAATATGGCAGGTGCTAAACATAGGGGTGAGACAAATGTCCCTCTACACTGATATTAAATCTACATGCACATTATGTTAATTACTTTTCTCTCATTGCTGAGACAAAATACCCAAAGCCCAAAGTTAAAGGGGAAAGGATTTATTTACCTCACAGTTCTTAGAGGTTTCAGTCCATAGTTGGCAGGCTCCATGACAGGGATGGCAAACAGGCCTAGCAGAGGAGAAATAACATTGCACACACAAGGTAGTAAAAGCAACAAGAGAATTTCAGGGCATCATTCTACCCCTTTTATCTTATTCAGACTACTTAGGGTAGGTAGCACTCACACCCTTAACCCTAGTGCCCTTGAGCCTAGAATTGCACCATGAATCAATTCCACCATCACACACTCTAGATCAAGCCTATGACCACATGAGGTTTGGGGGACATCCAGACCCAAACCATAACATGCATCAAGTCATAGGTACACAAGTCAAGAGTGGTATCTTCTGTGGTCCTTGATGTATACCAACCTGCATCATGATCTGTGGTCTGCTTTGATAATCCAGTTATCCACACAGAAAATTTCTTCACAAGAAAGAGTATCTGCTCAGGGCAGAATCCCTCTTCCTTATCATTTCACTCAATTAAAATATAGCTTTTAACTATAATTCATTAATGATTTTTTTAAACCCTTGACATAATAATGGATTGAACAAAAATGTGTGGAATTGGGCCAGGGATTTAGCTCAGTGGTTTCGCCGCCTGCCTTGCAACCCAAGGACCCGAGTTAGATGCCCCGTTACCAAAAAAAAAAAAAAAATGTGTGGAATTAAATGATGAAACATAAACTACTAAGTTTTCAAAGCCCAAGTCACAAATAGAATCACTGAGACTGAATAAGAAATGCTCACAAGGAGGGTGCTGGCGGCCAATGGCATAGACCATCTCTCATCACGTGAATGTGAGATGAAGCCACTGAGGGGAGAACGTTCCCCACATGCAGCCACAGCCTTCTATACGTTGTGGTTCTACACCATGAACTCTAGGTTAAGGCTACTTTTGTGTAACTCTAAGAAAATCAGTGAGAGAAATTAAGTACTAAGCACTATGATTTTGTTGCGTAAGGTTGAGGTTTGAAGCTCCACAAACAATTGCAATATCTAAGAAATTTCCCCTTCAAAAATCAAGTTTTATCACTTTGGAGTGATATCACCCTTAACAAAAAATGTTTGCTGTAGTCATATTTATATTATAACAATGAAGAATTTTGAGTTACTTCTCATATTTATCAAATAATTATATTATCGTGATTTTTAGATGGAAAAGAAGATTATATGAATGTTTTTTATATTTTCTAGCTCAAAACAAAGCAAACAAACCAAATACCTATTAGATGTGTTAGCTTATAAAAATCACTTATGACCTGGGACTTCCATCTTTTTCTGAATTATACCGTATTAATCTAAAAGAGATAAACCCTCATCTTTACCTTTGAGTTTCCAACTGTTGTGTGGAAATCATGGATCACGTAATCAAACTCTCCCACTCTTGAACTACTGTGTCCCAGTCCTGCAACTTGGCACTCACTCCTCCTTTCTACCCTTTGGTTCTGGGGGTCTGAGGCAGCCCTCTATCCCATAATCCTCTCAGTTAAGCACTGGCCCCAGACCCTGCCCACAATCCCTCATACCCTCAGCACCTTGCTTTTCTACCCAGCTAAATTGCACAAATGCCAACCTACTGCCAATGTGGTTGCCCCTTGCCTCCTAGCATCTGAGGTCTGCTCCAGTGCCCAGGCTGCACTGCCTTCTACTACTTACCATGTGGAATTTTTATCTTGGCTGTGGTGTTAAACTGCCATTCAGGTTCTCAGGAGTGATGCTGCAGCTCCTTTGCTCTCGAAAGTCCTATTCTGAATGGACACATGTATGATGCTGCCTGCTCCTCAGTCCCACCTATGGGACAGATGCTATTTTGACTGAATTAAACAACTTTTAGGTGAACTCTGGACCATGGAGAGCTAAGCAAATGAATGCCTGAAAAAGGCTGGAATTCAGGTTGTCTGATCTCAGAGTCTACACACTTAACCACATTGTTGATCTGAATGATGCTTGCCAGACTTTCAGTTACACAGATTGATCTCTGCCACAGTTCTTCTTAGTGGAGTTGCTGTCATCTACTGCTTAGAAGCCAGGGGAAGATGTACAAGGTGGACTAGGGCTTCTACATTCTGCTAGCTTTGCTCCCTAGTTTCCCCCACTCTCTTAAAAATTTTTTACTGCCTTTTGTAATTGTGTATTTTCATAGAACCTAGATTCTGTACAGGAGTTTTGTGAAATGAAAGGAATTTCATTTGTCTGGATGAGGGGAGACTCTGACATCATCATTTCCAGTAATGACAGAGAAATAGTGAATGGAGGAACTCCAGGTAGAGTCATGCCTGATGCCTTGGCATCCTTTGCTTTCTAAGTGTGAGCCACTATTTCATACAGTAGAGCTGAGGTTTCATTTTTCAGATTATGAATTGCAGCCTCCTATACTTCCAAGGTGTTGGCTATACTCTCACCATGATAAATCCTCCCCTCTTCCTTAAGATAAAGAATGTGTGCATGGCTAGTCTGTTTATGGGTTTTTCCCCATTATTCAAAAAGAGCACATTGAGGAGAGAGAAGCAGCTGTAGTGAAGCAAAATATTCATGCTGGCCAGTGGGCAAGCACCATACTGAAAGTCTAGTGCCTGGGAAGAAGGTGGATCAAGGGGCAGCTTCATGCAAGAATATTGTCACGTGACAGATAGCTGCCTTCAGATAACCTAGTACAACACTCCCAGGTGAGCAACTCAGTCATCCTTGGCATAGTTTGGAGAGTTTGAGTGAGCTGGTTCAGGACTCACAGAAACCTGTAAACAGCTGGAGTGACAGGTGTTCTGTCCTCCTACCTTCTCATACCCTTCCATCATCCAGATGAGTCTCTAATCAGCTACATGCACTTGTTATTCATGTGTGTGTATGTGTGTGTATGTCATCCATAAGTAACCACATGTGTATATATACAAATATCCACACATACAGGTTGTAAATACATTTGTTCTGGGATAACCTGGTCTCAGGGTATGAGAACCAGCCCCAAGGTGCTGTGAAACCAAAGAAAGGAAGACAAATCTAGGATTTCACTGAATTTAATTTATGGAAGCTTACTGAAAGAAGAATAGTTTCAGGCAGTAGGAAGACAAATTGGATCCCCACAATTTGGGTCAGAAGGAAGGGTAAATATAGGGATTACAAACAAGTGAGTCAGGCACATTTCTGGCTCCAGGTCTGGTGTAAAGTTCCACCTACTACTCATGATTTTTTCTATTTACAGTGTGACATGAAACTACGCAGGAAAAGCAGATCAGGATTACTCTGGGGAAATTGTCAGTTAGCACTCAAAATGGCTGCTCTCCCATCAAGCTAAATCCATGCAATGGTACATTGTCTATGGCTAGATTGAAAGGTAGAAAAAAAAGATCTCGTTGTAATAAAACAGAACAAGGATATTATTGAACACAATTTTTCTGTGCACATGAAAATACTCAAGTATTTGCAGAATCTCATTTTCAGACAGTCTCAGTCGCTCATGTCCTCCTCTGGGAACAAGCCCTGGCTGTGTTCCCATGTGATGTGACCTTGCCTGGACCCCAGCTGGTGTGTAACATGCAGACACTGAGCCTGGCTTTGAACAGGTGCTTAGTGTGGCTGTGTTTGGCAGCAAAGCCTTTACACTGACTGCACAAGCAAGGGTAAGATGTAAAAACAGAAGTGCATGCTCTGTCTGGAGAAAAACAGAATCATAGCAGCACTCTGGGTGCATGAGGAGCTCAGTATCTTCCTCTGCTGCTTCAGGGACAAGGACTTAGGACAGCCCAGGCTTGAAGGGCCTCCTGCTGAGGTGTCCCCCGAGCACTACAATCCAGGCAGCTTCTTTAAGGCCTCCTTCCCTTAAAGAGGGAGGGGAGCTAACCTGGCAATAGACCTGTTTGCAGCTCTGCCTCACCTTTCCTTGGCCTCCTGCCCTGGCCAGTCATCACAGGAAAGGCTTTTCACAGAATCTTACTGGTCACAGGCAGCACCTTGCCCTGTTCATACCTTTGTGTTGAACAGGTACTGGAGAAGCTCTTCTCATACCAAACTTCCACTTTCCTCACCTCGTCGCAGCTCACCTCACCTCTCCTTCCCTCAGGTCGCTTCACCTCTCCTCTCCTTCCCTCCTCCTCCTCTCCTCACCTCCCTTCTCTCCTTACCTCACTGACCTCATTTCTAATCTTCTCACCTCACTTACCTCTCTTCTTCTTTTCTCACTTCATTCACCTCTCCTATTCTCTCCTCTCCTTACCTAACCTCACTTCTCCTTTAAGAAACTCATCCTGTGTCCTTTCTTTTCAAGTCTTATAGGCAAGTCTAGGTGTCATTTAAGCACAAACACAATTCTTCTCTTAACTTACTTGTTGGAAGGAATAATGCCCTCCATCCCTTTCAGGAAAGTATCCTTTGAGGAAGTCAGAATGCACCAATTTGGAGAAAGTTTAAGTGTCATAGCAGCATTTGTGGGTAAATATTTCTCATATTCTATTTGTTTATAAGAGCAGATATAGCCCAGCGTGGTGGCACAGGCTTGTAATTACAGCACTCTGGCAGGAAGGTCACAAATCCGAGACCAGCCTGGGCAACTTAGTGACTTAGTGAGACCCTGTCTCAAAATAAAAAAATTAAAATGGGTCTGGGGATGTAGTTCAGTGTGAGTGCCTTGTTCAATCTCTAGCACACACATGCACATACACAGAGAGGCAAGAGCTGGTGTAATATTTTGAGGCATTATCCTTCTTCCTCCTGCTTACTATGACAGCTGTTTTCCTTCCTATGGTTTTCTTGGGGCCTTTCCAGGAGTTTCATGTTCTCGAACTGCTGGAAACAGCCAAGCTCTCGGGGCAGCTCATGTTGAATGGTCTGGGTCACGGGTATCCAATCAGGCCACTCAAGTGACCTTGCCCTTGAGTAAGCAGGGGCACCCTATCTACAACAGCCTCTCTCCCTACAGCATCAGCCTCCCAGGGCCTGATGTCCTGGATGTCCCTAGTTTCCCTCTTTGGTGGCAGGTAGCCTCTCTGCTCCATGTGACTCACCGCGCCCCCTGGTGTCCTCCCTTTCTGCCAGAACACTCTGGTCATCCCACTATTAAACACTCATATATTTTTATTAGTGTTTCATATACCTGTAATCCTAGCTACTCTGGAGACTGAGGCAGGAAGATCACAAGTTCAAGCCCAGGCTGTGAAATTTAACAACTTGTTATGCTAGCTCATTAAATATAGCTTAGTGCTCAGTGTGAAGGTTCAGGGTTCAATCCCAAGTAACATACACACACGCACACACACACACACACACACACACACACAGGAAAAGAAAAAAGAAAGAAAAGATTTTTATCTGTTAGGAAAGAGTGATCTTTGGAGCTGTAGGCCTTTTGCAAGACAGCCACCCTGAGGCCTAAGCACCTGAATTGTGCCTAGTGCTGGAGGATGAGAATGACACTACATTGGCTTAGTTGAAATTAATAAAACATTTTGTTAAAATTGATTTCACCTACTCAATTCTTTAAAGATGGAACCCCTAGAATATTTAAAGTGACACTTGTAGCTTACATTTTCTTTGTTCGGGTGGCACTACTCTAGTGGGTATGTCTACCTCTATCTTTGCACTGCAGGAAGCAGGACCTGGGGGGAGACCCCGTGCCTGGCCTCTGCCCTGCTCCTTTCCTTGTTTGGATTTCCTGTTTATACACTCTGGCTGCTCCTGGTTTTCTGCTTTTACATTACTTGTACACTGATAGTGCTCTGAGCTTGTGTGCTCCTGCTCACAAAAATGGCAACCAGTATCCATCAGACCTTAGCCACAGGCAAGTACAGAGCAAAACCACCAAGTGCAAGAGGTCCCTCCCACTGGCTGAAACCAACCTTGGACTAGAAAGCCTCTGTTACACTCACCTTTTTATTACAATTATCTTTCTGTTTTATATCGATGTTTCTCTATTGTTATGAGTTCATGGCTTCATCAATTTAGTTTGTGGTTATTAACTGTTATTATTACTTTGACACTCAAATTGTCAAAAATTGGCTGTATGTTTTCAGCTCTTCCAGAATCAGTCTTATTGGTAGAAGCTCTAGGTTTTCTGGAAGGATGTCTTTTTTTACTGCTATGAATTATGAAATAAAATACCTATTAAAAAGTCTTGATTTCTTCCCAGGGGAACAGGATCAAAGACCATTATCTGGGCTCCTGAGAGTGGTTACTGGGCAAAGAATTGTCTTTGCCATAGCTGTTTTATTTGGGCATATTTTTTGTGTCAGTGAATTGGAAAATGCCATCCTTGTTAACATGTTTTAAGCTCATGATGATTTTCCAACGTTATATCATATATTCTATTGGTGAGAGAATCAGTGTTTTTATCTGTGGAAAGGACTCTCCTCTCTGAATAAATAGGTGTGATGGTGTGGCTGTTCCTTCTGGTTAAGTATAGAGAGAAAATAGAGAGGCAGAGAGTTGAGAGAACACACTCACACATTCACACACATACACACCTCATACACTCACATGGACAGTTTCCCAATGATCCTTCGTTCCTTCACCCCTAAGCAGCAAGATTTAAGTCTTTTCAACATCAGTCATGAGAGCCTTAGGAATTTGAATTTATATTAAATGTAAGACTCAGTAGAAATTATTTTCAAAAGTCACGTAGATGCTTTCCAACTCCAGTGTTCCTCATTTGAGTGCTTCTTATTTGTTCAGTTGTGATTAAAGTCACTTCCTGAAATGTGTCTAATTTTACCACAGATCAACTCCTGTCACACGGATTATATAAAACACCAGGATTTAGCTGGCGTTTGGGGAAATGCATTGCATTATGGATTTCAAAATGACTTCTTTTATAAATCCACCTCTAATCTCTCCCTTTCTGTCATGCTGAGTCTCTGAATCTGCTTGATACAACAAGACTTTTATTCTTTTTCTCCTTTAATTTTGGGATTCTCCCCTGGGACAGGTGTTATCTTGCATGTTTTGCACATGAGAAAGGGGGCCCTGATGGGGGAGAAGGACGTGTTCACCATCTCACAGAGAGGAATGCCAGTCGCACAACTGCAGTGCTCTTTGGAGTTTCCTCAGCATCCATAGCTTTTTTGAAAACAAGTGGAATGTACCAGAAAACCAAGGGACCCTATCGGAACTTACTGCACTCCAAACTTTGCAACTTCTGGAGTTTTAATCCTAGCACACATTACTCCTTCTGTCAATTGAGGGAATAATTTTCATGTGACTCACACCATGCATGTAGAGAAAGAACATATGCAAAAAGGTTTTTGGATATTGTTAAGCAAGAAAAGGTGAATAAAACAAGTTTGGAGCCATTTCTTGAGGCTCACTGATTAGCTTGACTTGGAGGGCAGCACCTAAGAATCAAACCCCTTGTAACACACTGCTGCCCAATTGCCCCATGAATTTCCAAAGAAAGACAGTTAAAAACATCTTCCCAGAACAGCCATGCTTGCAGATGTGTTACACTTTGGGTTTTGGATTAGATCTGGAATATCCCCTCAAAGCCTCATGTGGTCAGAGGTAGGGCTTTTGGAAGGTGACTGGGTCATGCGGAAGATGTGCTCATCAGTGGATTGATCTATTGATGAGTTTCTGGCTAAGTGTGCTGTTGGGAAGTGGGGCCTGATCACTGGGGTTGTGACCTGGAAGGGTGTTTTCTCCCTCCCCAGCTCTTCCTCCTCTCTCTGCTTCCTGGCCACCAGGACCTGAGCTGCTCTTTGTCCACCTTTACACTTCACTATGTTGTTTCTGCCAGACTGGGGATTTAGCTTAATGGTTCTGCTGCCTGCCTTGCAAGCACAAGGTTCTGAGTTTGATCCCCTGTACAAAAAAAAAAAAAAAAAAAATGGAAATAATTGAATATTCTGCCTTGGAAGCAGTTGACTATGGACTGAACTGTGAGTCAAAGTAAATCTCTCCTTTAAGTTTCAGGCACCAGCTATTCATCAGTGATGAGAAGGTGAGTAAGACACTCACTTGTCAATTTCCCAGGAATAGACCACGTTAAGTTACGGACTTTTAAAAAATTAGTTCTTCTTGCTTACATTTTCTATTATTTCATTTTTTAAACTTGTGATTTCCCTTTCCCACAAGTAGTCTCTCCCATTATTATCACCTCAAATAGTATCCATTAGTTTTCCTCCAGTCAGATCATTGATGAAGATTGAAATGGTACAGAACTGAAAACAACATTGATTCAGAATTAATTCACTTTTTCATTCAAAAATATTTCTTCTGTGAGGCAATCACTATTTTAAGGTGGCAAATACAGCAAGAAATAAGGGAAGAGAAAAATCTCCCTGTATTCATAGAGCTCATGTTCTCAAGAGAAGAAACAGATGATAAATGAGAAAAATAAGTAACACTGCAAAAATGAAGGAGACAGGAGGGCAGAGAAGGTAAGCCAATCTCCCACCACCATTCCACACTCTCAGGGCAGAGGAGGTGAGCCACTCAGGTGCCAGAACCCTCCTCCCCACCCCCATGGAAATGAGAAGACACATAAACAAGCTTCAAAAACAGACTTCCGGATCACCTACAACAACCCCAAAGGGAAGCGAGATGGAACAATTTGATACTCAACCACCTGGACTCCCTGAAATGGCAACAAAAGAGGATCTGGAAAAAATGAAATCAGAAATAGTTTCTCAGCAGAGAAGGTGAGCCAGTCCTGGCACCCGGAAGGAAGCTCCCCTGCCACCATCCCACGCTCCTAGGGCAGAGAAGCTGAGCTGCCTGGGTGCCAGAAGCACCCCCACCCCCGCCCCATAGAAATGAGAAGACATGTAAACAAGCCTCAAAAACAGACTTCCGGATCACCTAGAGCAACCCCAAAGGGAAACAAGATGGAACAATCTAATATTCAAAAACCTGGACTCTCTGAACTGCCAACAAAAGAGGATCTGGGAAAAATGAAATCAAAAATAATTTCTCAGATAACAGCAAAGATTGTGCTCATAGTTCAAGACAGGATTAATGAATCTAGAGAGGACACAGATAAAAAAAATAGAGGAGCTGAGGAACATGGTGGAATCCCAATATAGGAAACAAGTGGAATCCATAAAACAGATGCAAGCAGATTTCCAGGAGATTAAAATCTCCATCGAAAGTCTGCACAACAGAATGAACCAATGTGAGGATGGAATTTCAGATATAGAAGGTAAGATTGCAATTAGTGACCAGGAAAAGAAAAATTGCTTTAAAATTGTAAGGGAACAGGAGAAATCAATCCAACAGCTGCTAGATGATGCAAAGAAGAATAACATAAGACTGATTGGAGTCAATGAAGAAA
>NW_004624868.1:2089818-2107703 GCF_000247695.1 Heterocephalus glaber
AAGGAAGGAAGGAAGGAAGGAAGGAAGGAAGGAAGGAAGGAGGGAGGGAGGGAAGGAAGGAAGGAAAGCTAATTTATTTACCATGTGTGAGTAGGAAGACATCGGAGGAAGAAGAGGACTACTGAGTCAGAAACCGTAGAGGATCTGAATTTTGACCTTGCTCACACAACTTGCAGGTTGACATTCTGCCACAGTGTTAGGTGTGTAGTGACCTCAGACACAGACTGGTTATTACTCAAAGCAAAATCAGGCATGCACAGGCATCTTGCTCTGGTTCCCTGTGCTCAAGCTCTGCCAGGAGTGTGAGGAGGACCCAGAGTTCTCTGCATGTATGTGAAGCATCTCAAAGCACAGTACAAAGGATCCACAAAATGAGGTGTTTACAAGCTTTCATAGGGCTACTGGCCATGTTATTTGTCTTTCTTTCTCTGTGGCGAGAGATGATTTCCTACCCTGGAATGTAAGCTGCTACCTCTGGGGTGGGGAAGGAGAAGGATTTTGCCATTTCTCTTTACTTCCATGGCTATCCCTGAGGGTGGGTTTCTGCATTTCTCTCCAAGGACACTGCTTTAACTTCCAAGGTTGACTGCTACTCAAATATGGCCTTTGCTCAAAAAGCCTAGACTGTGCAGGAACACAAGAAATCCATGGAAGACTGTGTCTTACTAGTCATGCCTCCCATCATGACCAGCTGAAGCTTAACAGAGCTTAGGTGCTTGGCTGAGAATGGATGGAGGTGGCTTAAAGGAGACCAGGTGAAGTGGGAGACCAATGAAGAGCCTGCAACAATGACTCTGGGCAGGGGTGATGGTTTCCCTCAGCTTCTATGTCAAAGGTTTATGTGAATTTGGTGATAAGGATCTTTATACCTCATTTTCTTATCTGTTGAGTGTAGATAAGAGTAACTACTCCCATTTTACTCCAGAAAGAATGGCTTTCATCAAGAATTTTAAAAAATTGCTGATGAGGTTAGGGGAAAAAGGAACCCTTCTACATTGTTGGTGGGAATGTAAATTAATACAACCACTGTGGAAATTGGTTTCAGGATCCCTCAAAAAACTAAAACTAGAAATTTTGTTTGATCCAGGTATACCTCTTCTGGGTATCTTCCCCAAAGAGCAAGACACTAAATGAAATAAATCAGACACAGAAGGTTAAATATCACTTGGTTTCCCTTATATGAGAAAGCCAAAGTATAAATAATTTAAAGAAAAATAAAAGGTAGATGATTGGAAACAGGGAGGTAGACTGTGGAGACATGAAGGGGCTCTAGAGATGAGAATAGATGGGAGGGAGAGGAAAGGGAAGTAGAGAGGATTAAGATGTGATGTGTGGCCAGGGATTTAGCTCAGTGGTTCCACCACCTGCCCTGCAAGCTCAATGACCCAAGTTCAATCCCCGGTACCAAAAAAAAAAAAAAAGATGTGATATGTATGTGTACCAATTCCCCACATTGAATGTATCTATTAAGAATCACAAATACATACTAAAAAAAAAGAATAACTACTCACTAAGGCTGTTGTAATAGATAAATCAGCAATATTAAGTGACTCACACTTAGCAACTTTGCATTGAAAACACAATGTTTTTGTCCTTCTTCATGTAAAGCAGCAAGCTCTAGCCCAAGTAATATTTCACTTTGCAAAACAATCCATGTAAAAATACTTGAGTTGAAAGTTAATAATTAATTCTGATAGCTCAAATATTGTATTAAACAAAAAATAGTAGACTCACCGGTAATTACTTGATGAATCTTAACCACAATTAAGATGCCCAAAGCATTGAAACTCTTAAATTATCTATAAAAAGTAAATTAAGAGCAGATTTTTTTGCAAAAATAATTTTATTTACTCTTCCTTACCACAGAAATGTTGAAGAAAGATGAACAACAAGTGATCGACTCTTTATGAATGCTTCTTTTGAGGTAATTTTTGTATTTCTAAGAGGCAAAATATATAATGTTTTGAAGGCTTATTTGAGATGGAGGAGTAGAAATGATTCATTCACCCTTTGTCCAGAAGCAACAAATAACAGTCAAAAAGAAGAAAAATGGACAAGATGTCCATATTTTTTAAAATGCAGGAAATAGGCACAACTCCAAGTAAAAATTAGGAGTGCCTATCAAATACATGAAATATGGATCACATTTAAGATATTTTCTCTTGGCAGGTGCATTTCAAGAGACCAGGTGTTTGGATGCACCTGGTCTCGGTGCACCTGGGATGGGAATATCCCAAACCTCCATCCCTTCATTGGAAGGTCAGACAAGTGACATGTTAACCCTGAACTTTAAAGTAGGGCTGAGAGGTAGGGCTGAACAAGGCACCAAATAGAGACCATTGGGGGAACAAAGTGCTGTGGGCAAGACAGAAGGGATGCAACAATGGCACTTGATCTACAGCTGTGGACCAGCCTGCCGAAGCTTGCCTCAGGAAAGGTCACCAAACAGTGGCTTTCTGGTAGGCAATGGATGGCTACTCACTCACAGAGGGAAATGGACCTCCAGTGCCTGGAGTTCCAAGGACAAAAGGTTACACACAGGACAGCAGATGAAACTATATCCTTATATAATACTTAATCCAGATGTCAGATATAACCCAGCCATTCCCTTGACACTTATTTTCCACTATACTTCTGAAAGCTCCTTCCTTACTGATGAAGACTACATGAAAGACTACTACCAGGGGATAGGATCTTTATCTTGATCTATGAATACAGATGGGATACAAGAACTAACACCAATAGAAAATCCTCTGTGTGATCTAAAAGAGATAGTGCTTCATTTCAGGAGAAATTACTGCCAAGCCTTTGGTCTTCTTTGCTACAACAAATATAAATAAAGTCCAGTGGTCAGTGAGATGCTGGACCTTTAGTACTTGCTTCATCCACCTACCTGGTAACCATAAAGGCCATGGTTGTGAGTGGGTCCCCAGTCAACAATATACCCTGGAGACCCTCCAGTGGGTCACATAGGTCATGCTCCCATGGGCCTCAATTCACCAATTGGGTTACTGGTTTCAGCAGCTTGTCTTTTTGTCAAGTAGTGATATCCCCATAGGATAGAGCCTCCTTATTATGAGTTTGATCTAAAATGTCCTCAAAATTCTCAAGTGTTCATAAGTGCAGCTTTCAGAAGGTGATTGGGTCATGTGGTTGATGTACTCATCAGTGGGTCAAACCATTGATGAATTCATATATGAATGGGTTATTAGACGGTAGGGCCCATTTGGAGAAGTTGGTCACTGTGAGCATGCTTTTGAGTGTTATATCTTGTCCTAAGCCCTTCCCTTTCTCTTGGGATCTCCCCAGGCTTTCTGCTTGTTAGTTTCTATGAGTTGAGCAGCTTTCATCTTTTGTGCCCTTCTGCAATGATGTTTCTGCTTTGGAGTCAGCTAACCATGGACAGAAACCTCAGAAACCATGAGCCCAAATGAACCTCTCCTCCTTTAAATTCTGTATCCCAGATATTTTGCCCCAATGATGGAAAAGTGACTATCACATCCTTGTTTAATTTTTATACCCATAAGCTTCCAGATTTGGTCTCCAGTGCTATCAAGGATCCTCCAGAGAGACAAAGCCAATAGACTAGATCTAAATATAGATGCAAAGATACAAGAGGGATTTATTTGCAGAATGGACTCACACAGTTATGGAGACTAAGTCCCATGGTAGGTCATCTGTAATCTGAAGAGCCAGGTAAGCCAATGGTGTGTTTCAGTCCCAGTTCCAGAGCGTCAGGACCAGGGAGCTGCTGGTGTGACTCTCTGTCTAAGGCTGAACACCTGAGGATGAAGGGTGAGTGTCTCCTGGTGCAAGCTGAGTCCAAAGGTCAGAGAACCCAGAGCTCTGAAGTCTAAGAGGAACAGAAGGTGTCCCAGGCCCAGAAGAGAAAGAAAGAACATTTGCTTTTCCTCAGGCTTTTTGTTGTGTTTGGCCTCTTAGCTGATTGGACAATATCTGGCCAGGTTGAATGACGGCAGAGCTTCTTGACTGGGTCCACTGATCCCAATGCCAGTCTCTTTGAGTCTCTCTCTCTCTCTCCCTGTCTCCCTCTATTCCCCCAGAGAGTACTTTCCAGCACCACCTTGGAAGCTGCTTGAGAGAGCATGGAAAAGTCATACTTCTAACCAGGTGCTGGTAGAAGCTACAAACACTTCCCAAGACTGCATCCTGAACCACCTGAGCAGGACATTCCTAGCAGGAAGGTCAGGAGTTTCCTTGTCACATCTTCACTGACTGGACCCTGACTGTGGCTGACACTTCCCCTGGGTTTGGTGTGGCCATCCTGGTATATCCCTCTGTTGTGGCCATACTCCCCAGGCCTTGTAGGACCATTCTATCTCCTGATTGAGTTTCCTCAACACATTGCCTCTGATTTCAGCCTAGATTTGGGCCAATCTAACATTAGTGGACCAGGATGCATAATAGACCCTTATCACTCCAAGCTACAGGGATAAACTAAGTGTTTTAACAAACTTGAAAAACAGCAGGAGTCTTCTATCCCCTTGAACTCATTTCTAAAACACAGAGAGACCTTTAAAAAGGCTGTTAATTAGCAAAGAGTAAGGGGCAATGGAAACCCATTTTAAACTCTTAAAAATTCAAAATTTTGTGCTATGCAGTTCTTAAACACAATATATTTTCCTGGTTAAATTCTACAAAAACCCTTTTCTGTGAAAATACTGTGTCCCACTAACAATCCTTCCAAGTGAAAATGTCTATAAAAATTTAAAAAATAATATTTAAAAATGAAAAGGTTTTGGTTACTAAACAAGACACACTGATAACCACCAAAAGAAACACAGAAAATCAACTCCTAGAAAGGAACAGAGGTGGAGAAAAGACATGTATGATCCTTGTTTTTTAGAGAAACTATTTCTAAAAGTTTTCTCCTTGTTGCAAACAAGCACACCATGCCATCCCGTGCCATCTCTCTGTGTCTGTGGCTCCTCAGGACCCCATAACTATCCCTGACCATCATGACAGCCTCATCCCTGGCTAATGAGGTAATGAGTATCTGCAGAGGCCACCACCCCCCAGACCCCCACACTGATGTCATAGACAAACATAGCAGTTCCTCCAAAAGCAGAGTCTAAATTATCCAGACCAGGCTAAAAGCCCAGGATAAAAGGCCCCAAAATCAAAGACCACCTTACAAACTTTGTCGTCCCAGCAGCCTCATTGCTATATGTTCTACCTGGGGCACTATTTCTCCAAGACACACAACACACATGTGCTAAGGTTTGGCTGAGTTTCCTCAAAAAGCTCCCCACTTTGGTGCTGTTGGGAGGTGGAGTAACCTTTAAAAGGCAGGGCTTGGTTGGAGGAAGTTAGGTAATTTGGTGGGGCATGTCCTTTTGAAGGGGATTGTGGGAGTGTGGCCTCTTTCTTTTCCTGTTTTGTCTTGGTCATGAGGTGAATAGCTTTGGTTCACTTCACCTTCCCTACCATGATGTGAAGCCTCATCACAGGCCCCAAAACAATGAGGCCAACTGATGATCACAGACTGTAAGCCATAAGTTGATTATGCCAGGTATTTTGTTGCAGTAGTGGAAAGCTAACTAACATATCTACCTCTGTAATTGGACTCCTCATATGAGTACCAGGCTTTCATGACATCACCTGGTAGAGCTGGGCTTACCTTGGGCCAAGTAAAAATGATTCATATAAAAACCTTTAATGAAATCTCCTGTCTCTCATGTAGACCCAAAAAGTCTAGGAAGCATCATTTCCTGGTTTAGTAACTGTTGAGACTTTACCTGCCAAGTTGGCCTCATCAGTCTACTTGTGGTGACTGTGATCATAGCCTTGGTCCTTGGGCCTCTGCTGGCTGTAATTGAAGATGGAGGTATAGAGGAAAAATTCTTGGATAGAGGGGGCCTGACAGCCAGAAGGAAAAAGAGGAAGCTATTTCTCCAAAAACCACAGAGAACACCCAGTTTTGAGGCTAGGCCACAGCTGGGAAAGACAAGAGGGCTCCTGCACTATAGACATCTGGGAAGCCAAGATAAGCTCTCTAGAAACCACGTCAAACATGCCTCTAATGATTAAGCCATGCCTGAGAGCACAAGTGCTATGTAATATCTTAAACAACCTCAAGGACCCCAAGTCAATGATAATTATCATTTACATTGTGGTTTTAGTCCCTCTCCGTACTGTGGGCTTTGGGCACCATGACTGTTCCACAGAGGTCCATATAAAGACAAAAATTCCTCCATCCAACAGGGAGGAGACTTGTCCTGAATTGGACTGAATTATGCTGCCGGTTTAAAGAGCTACTTCCTCCCTGTGAAGATCACATATAGGCTTTGACATCTGGCTTCTTTGTGGCAATGAGCTCTTTCCATTGGCTCACCCTAAGAAGCATATCCTAGCTAATGAAGCTACACTTTTCACTTCTAACTGCATCCTGCTCAATTCTCTGTTCAGGATACCAAGAAACTGACACAGTCACAACACATACACACACACACACACACACACACACACACACACACACCCCAACATATCAATAATCACCATGCCCTTGATATAATTCCTGAGGTGCATGATAAAATAGGCCAGGATTCTACCTGAAATCCAGACAAATCTAGAAACAGAACTGAAGATGCTGGCCTCAGACAAAAATCCTGTGTGTTCTTTTAGTTTTGACCACAGGCATTTACATGGTAGGCCTTACTTGTCAGCCATCATAGAAGAGCTTCCTCCCCCAGCGGTCTTGGTGCATGGCCAGCACATCTCAGGATCTGTAGGGTCTCAGGCCCCCTGAATAGCCATGTGCTATGCATAACTGGATTCTAGTCCAAGTGATTACATCTGGTAGCTTCTGTAGAGACTTCCCCAAACATTGGCAAGCCTACATTGTGAGGGAGGGAGACATGAAAGGCATGCTCCGACACTCTGACTCAGAACACAGTGCTTTTCTATTCCACCCCCTGCAGCTGCCCCAGCCCCTGGGTCCACAAGACCAAAGAGGCCTTTTGGTTGGGGCTTCCTCAATAATTAGATGACCTCAGATGTCCTCATCTATGTTGGTCCACCTGACCTTCTATAAAGAGTCCATACCATGGGAAAAACAGAATAAGGCAAGAATCAACACCTTACCTGGTATGGCCCTTTTCTTATACATTCACAATATGATGTAGATTGGACTATGGCTTTCATGTTTGATTGATTACATTCATCTAATCAGCTACTCTCTACTTGGCTGAACCCCTTATAGTGGCTGTCACCCTGACTATTCTGCATAGTTCTAGAAGTCCTGGATGTAGCACTGGAGCAAGGAAAAGGAAAGGAAAGGAAAAGAAGGGCAGGAAGAAATGAAATGGTCTACTTAGAGTTGACATAATTGGCTAAATAGAAAATTCCAAAGGAACTACCAAAGTCTTGGTTATAAGATACAAAATCAGCACATAAAAACCTGTCATCTCTTTATATACTAGCAATGGAAAGTTGGAAATAAAAATTTAAAATAATTACTTATTTATAATTACAAAAATGGAAATGCCTAAAGTAGGTAGTATAATAGATCCTGTCTAAATTCTGTTTGGAAAAGAGTACAGAAGTCCCCTCTTATCTCCAAGGGATATGTTCCAAAACCAACAGTGGATTCCTGAAACTGTGGGTAGTACCAAATGCTGTATGCTATATGTTTTCTTTTACATGTGCATACCTAGAATGTTTAATTTATAAATTAGGCTCTGTAAGAGATGCAATGAAACAATGATACAACAGAACAATTACAACAATACCTTTTAGTAAATACATGAATGAAATGAATGTGGTCTCTCTCTCTCTCTCAAAATTTCATGCTCACCCTTCTCTTGCGATGGTGGGGATGATACTTAAAGGAAGCACTTTGCAATGTCTCTTTGGCACATCTGAGTCCCCTGAAGTGCTGCTCTTGTGCTTTTGGGCCATTGTTAAGTTCAATAAGGGTGACTTCAGCACTGGCACTGTGGTACCAAGGCAGTAAATGTGATTGCTAAGACAATTGCTGAATGATAATGGCTGTAGACCTTATACCTCGTGGACATCATCAATAAAGGGAAGGTTCATGAAGATTCCACCCTGCTGCTCAGGATAGTGGCCAGTTTGAAATGTATGACTTATTTGCTTCTGGAATTTCTCATTTAATATTTTTAGGCTTTAGTTGAGTATAGGTAACAATGGAAAATAAATTCATGGGTAATGGGCAATTATTATAACTGAATATTTTTATAGCAGCTACTTGTGATGAGTTATCTATCAGGTAACCCATCTGATTCATTGTTTGTGCAATTTGTTTGTCTTTTCTGATTCAAGCTGACATTTACCTGATTATTGGTGTGATGAATGATTATTTTTATTGTATCTTGGATATTTTGTCTAAGATGCTGAAAGACTATGAGTCCTATAGCTAAATATTTTATTTTAACAGAGAGTTGACTTGGTTAAGTTTAGCATGGCATTCCTGGTCTACTGCTGAGGGCTGTGGTCCTGATGTTAGTTAGATTTCAGATCCTCCATGGGGCAGTTTGGGTCTTCCTGGCTGACTTGATACCACAGGACTCCCCTTGGCTCTGCCAGCTGTGCCAAAGGTGACACAGGAGGGACCACCCACTGTCTTTTGGTGTGGGAGAGCATGTTGATCAAGATACTTCTCAACTGGGGGCTTCCTGCAGCAGGACCTTCCCAGGCTGTGGGCATGCAGAGTATAGCCCAACCCTTGTGCTTCTCCTGTCAAAACACTTTGGAGCGCCCTTTGTCTACACTGATGTCTTTGGTTGGTGGCATGGTGTCTTGGGTCTATAGAGAAAAAACAGGCTTATGGCCCAGCCAATTTTTCCCCGGAGATTCCGCTTCCTGCTGCCACCTGGCCACCCCTTGTCTCTCAGTGTTGAAGAGGAGTCTCGGGCCTCATAGTATAGGAAGTCACTATTTCATGCTAGCAGAGGTTCCCTTGTTTTTAGTGTTACAGCAAAATAATATTTTATTTATTTTTTCTTAGTTTTTAAGTTTTTTTATTTTTAATCGCTCATGTTTGCAATACATAGTGATTACATTCATTGTGGGGAGTTGGTACATGTACCCAACACATCATTTGGTTTTTTTACCAATGTCAGACTTATTCATTCTTGTCTTTATCAAGTTTATTGCCATAAACACAGATTGACAGTCAGATTAACAGACCACAACACATAAAACAATATATGAAATCAAGATATATTTTAGATATATTGACCATGCTGAAATTACAATAATTTTTTTCTCCCCTTTTCCCCTTTATTATCTGTCTTTCATTTTGCATTTTATTTATGTATTGGATTTCTCATGTAAGAGAAACAGTGTGATATTCAAGCTTGTGTGTCTGATTTACTTCACTTAACCTTATGGGCTCAACAAGTATTACCCTTATACCAAAACCAGAGACTGTTTCAACCATAAAAGGAAACTACAGGTCAATCTCCCTAGTGAACATAGATGCAAAAATTCTCAATAAGATACTCACAGCCAGGAATATAGCTCAGCAGCACCACTTGCCTGGCAAGTGTGAGGTCCTGAGTTTTATCCCCAGTACTGAAAAAAAAAAAAGATACTGGCAAACAGAATGCAGCAAATCACCAAGAGGATTACACACCATGATCAAGTAGGATTCATCCTAGGGATACAGGGATGGTTCAACATACATAAATCAATAAGTGTAGTACACCATATCAACAGAGCTAAAGACAAAAATCATATGATCATCTCAATAGATACAGAAAAAGCATTTGACAAAGTCTAACACCCATGCATGATAAAAATCTCACAGAAAGGGCTGGGGATTTGGCTCAGTGGTGCTGCCACCTACCTCACAAGTACAAGGTCCTGAGTTCAATTCCCAGTACCAAAATAAGAGAAAAAAATGCAACAAAAAATTGGAATAGATTATCTTTATATCAATCTGGTAAAAACCATCTATGACAAACCAACAGCCAACATCATGCTAAATGAACAAAAACTGAAAGCTTTCACTTAAAATCAGGAACAAGACAAGGATGTCCATTGTTACCACTCTTATTCAAGATAGTTCTGGAAACATTAGCCAGATCAATTAGACAGGAGAAAGAAATAAAAGGAATAAAGATAGGAAAGGAAGAAGTTAAATTATCATTGTTTGCAGATAACATGATACTCTACATTAAAAAACCCTGAAACTCCACCAAAACACTTGTAAATTTAATAACCAAATTCAATAGCGTAGCTGGATACAAAGTCAACACTCAAAAATCAATAGCTTTCTTGTACATGAATGACAAATTCACAGAGAGAGAAATTAGGGAAACAACACCTTTCACAATAGCATCCAAAAAATGAAATACCTAGGAATAAATGTAATGATGGAAGTAAAAGACCTGTATATTGAAAACTATACTACTCTGAAAAAAGAAAAAGATCAAAGAGGATATCAGAAAATGGAAAGATATCCTTTGTTCTTGGTTAGAAAGAACCAATGTAGTGGAAATGGCCATACTTCCAAAATTGTTACACAGATTTAATGCAATCCTGATCAAAATTCCAACAGCATGACTCACAGAATTAGAGAAAACAATCATAAAATTCATTTGGAGCCAGAAGAGACCTAGAGTAGCACAGGGACTTCTGTGCAACAAAAGCAAGGCAGGAAGCATCACCATCCCTAACTTAAAATTATATCTCAGAGCTACTGTGATAAAATCAGCATGGTACAGGCAAAAAAAAAAAAAAGATGTGAGAATCAACACAATAGACTAGAAAATACAGAAACAACTCCAAGCACACCCAGCCACCTTGTCTTTGACAAAGGGGACAAAAACATTCACTGGAAAAAAGATACCCTCTTCAATAAGTAGTGCTGGAAAAACTGGCTTTTCAGATGCTGAAGATTAAATAAGATTGATGTCTCATCATACACTAAACTAAAATCAAAATGGGTCAATGATCTAAACATTAAAACAGAAACACTAAATCTTCTAGAAGAGAAGATAGGTAGAACTGTTAAGGACTTAGGTGTAGGCAATAACTTCTTGAACAAAACTCTAACCCATGGGAAATAATACAAAGAATCAACAACTGAGATCTCATCCTACTAAAAAGCCCTGCCTCCCTTCAACCCCTCCATCCCTCCCTATTTACAAAGACTTTGTTTCCATTTTTTCATTTTCTCATATTAATTCCATTCCTTTCTTTCTTTTCCTCTACCCCTCCCACTTCCCCTTCCCCTTTGCCCCTTTTCTTCCTATTTCACATTATCTATTATACCTTTTAGTCCTTATTTACACTTTCAGTTTCTCACACTAGAGAAACAATTCAGTATTTACACGTGTGTCCTATTTATTTCACTTAAGAGTATTGCCTCAATGTGCATCCATTTAGCTATAAATGTCTCTAATTTCTCATTTTTATGGCTGAGTAGTACTCCATTTTATTTAAAAACCACATTTTCTTTATCCAGTCTCCAGCTGATGGGCAATTGGGCTGCTTCCAATTTTAGCTATTACAAATTGTGCTGCTATGAACATGGGTGCACATATATCACTGTGGTATGATTCTTTTAATTCTTGGGGGAAGGTACTCAGCAGGGGAATAGCTGGCTCAAATGGGACTTCCAGTCCTAGTTCTTTGAGGTATCTCCATACTGATTTCCACAGTGGCTGTACCAGTCTACACTCCCACCAGCACTGGAGCACTGTACCTCTTTCCCCACAGCCCCGCCAGCATGTTATTGGTTGATTTCATGATACCAATCATTCTCTCTAAGGTGAGGTGGAATCTCAACATTGTTTTCATTTGCATCTCTCAAAGGACCAGTGATGTTGAACATTTTTTCATATGTTTATTCGTTATTTCTACTTCTTTGTCTGAGAAATGTTTGTTCATTTCAGATGCCCATTTTTGGATTGGGTCTTTAAATTTGGGAGGTCTGACTTTTTAAAGTTCTTTATAGATTCTAGATAGTAGACCTTTGTTTGAGGAACAGCAGGTGAAAAATTTTTCCCACATTGTGTGTTGTCTCTTCACACTATTAGTGGTTTCTCTTGCTGTGCAGAAGCTTTTTAATAAGAAGAGATCCCACTTGTTAATTGGTTGTGCTAGTTCATGGGCAACTGAGATCTTGTTCACAAAATCTTTTTCTACACCAATGTCTTCAAGAGTTCTACCTAACCTCTGTTCCAGCTGGCTCAGCATTTCTGTTTTAATATTTAGATCTTTAATCCATTTCGATTTTAGTTTAGTGCATAGTGAGAAATATAGGTCTAGTTTTAATCTTTGGCAAGTTGAAGCCCAATTTTTCCAGCACCATTTATAAAAGAGGCTATCTTTCCACCAGTGAGGGTGTTTTTCAAAGATGTGGTGGCTGAGTGTATCTGGAGTTGTTTCTGCATCTTCTAATCTGTTCCACTGGTCTTCAGGTCTGTTTCTTTGCCAGTATCATGCGGATTTTTTAAAATCACAGTCTCTTTGTAGTATAGTTTCAAGTTGGGGGCTGTGATACCCCCTGCCATCAACCCCTCAAATTTAAAGACCCAATACAAAAATGGGTATCTGAAATGCATAGACACTTCCTAGATGAAGAAGTACAAATGGAAAATAAATATATGAAAAAATGTTCAATCACTGGTCATTTGAGAGATGTAAATTAAAACAATGCTGACGTACCATCTTGCTTCAGAAATAATGGCTAATATCAAGAAATCAACCAACAATAAATGCTGGCAGGACTGTGGAGCAAAATGAACCCTTTTCGCTGTTGGTCAGAGTGAAGACTGGTGCAACCACTGTGGAAATTAGTGCGGAGATTCCACCAAAAATCTAAGATTAGCAGTCCCATTTGACCCAGCTACTCCTTTTCTGGGTATCTTCCCAAAAGAATTAAAAGCAGTATACCACAGCAATAAATGCACACTCATGTTTATAGCAACATAGTTTGTAAGAGATAAATCTTGGAAACAATCCAAATGGCCATCAACTAAGGAACAGATAAAAAGGATGTGGTTTTTTTTTTTAATGCGATGGAGTATTACTAAAACATAAAGAATAAACTTGAGAAATTTATAGCTAAATGAATGCAGTTTGAAAAGCTATACTCTTAAGTGAAATAAATCAGACACACATGTATAAATATTGCATTGTCTCTCATGTGCAAAACTGAAAGTGTAAATAGGGACCAAACATATAATAGATGATGTGAAATAGGAAAATAATGTTCAAAAGAAAGGGGAACTGGGAAAGGGAAAGGAGGAAAGGAAAGAAGGAAAAAGAAAAAAATGAGAAAAGATAGAAAATGGAAATGTGGCTTTTATAAGTAGGGGAAGAGGGGTTGAAGGGAAGGGGAGTGGGGAAAAAAGAGTTATCAAGATACATCATGTACAGGTGCAAATTCTCTATGATGAGTATGATCAGTATGTATATCTAAATCATATCAATACATTTAAAATTAAAACAATAAAAATAAAAGGGTAATTTGTCAAGCTAAAAATATATAGTAAAATGGATCCAAACTAAAAAAACATTATGGACTCGAGGTGCATCAATTTTCCATCAAGTGTATCCTTCCACTTAAGTGTATCCTTCTTTGTAATAAAGTACTATTCTTTTGTGATATTTTGAAAAAATACCACATTTTCTTTATCCATTCATCTATTGATAAATACATAGGCTACTCCCATGATGTAGCTATTATGAATTGTGATTTTGTAAACATGGGTGTGCATGTATCACTGTAACATGATGTCACTAACTTTTTAAGGATGATATCTAGAAGGGGGATATCTGGGTCAAATGGACTTTCTATTTTTTGTTTTCTGAGGAATCTTCATGCTGATTTCCATAGTGGTTGCACCAGTCTGTACTCCCACCTCCTTTCCCACAGTCTCTCTAACATTTGTTACCACTTGATTTCTTGAAGATAGTCATTCTTTCTGGAATGAGATGGAATCTTAGTGTTGTCTTAATTTGTGTTTCTCAAATGACCATAGATGTTTGGCATTTCTTAGTGTATTTATTGGCCATTTGTATTTTTGCATCTGAGAGGTATCTATTCATTTCAGATGCCTATTTTTTATTGAATCTCTAAATTTGGGGGGGGTCTAATTTTTTGAGTTCTTTATATATTCTAGGTATTAGTCCTTTGTCAGTGGAGTGGGTGGGAAAATTTTTTCCCATTCTGTAGGTTGTCTCTTCGCTCTATTAGTGGTTTCCTTTGCTGTGCAGAAGCTTTTTAATTTAATACGATCCCATTTGTTGATTCTTGGTATTATCCCTTGTACAACTGGGGTTCTGTTCAGGAAGTTTTTGCCTACATCTGTCTTCAAGAGTTTTACCTGCTATATCTTCCAGTAGATTGTGTTTCTGTTTTAATATTTAGATCTTTGATACATCTGATTTTACTTAGTGGACAGTGAGATACGTGAGTCCAGGTTCAACCTTTGGCAATTGGATAGCCAGTTTTCCCAGAACCATCTAAATAACAGGCCATCTTTCCTCCAGCAAAAACACTGGGACTATTTGTTAAAGATAAGGTAGCTGAGTATGCCTAGAGTTGTTTCTATGTCCTCTCTTCTGTTTTATTGATCCACAAGTCTGGCTTGTTGCCAATACCATACTTTTTTTTATCACCATAGCTTCATAGTACAATGTGAGCTGAAGCTGTCTCACAGCTGCTCTGAGTTCTGCATTCATCCAATCCTTCTCCAGAATGGCTTCCAACCAAGCACTCTCTCCAGGGATGCGCTGGATGCTTGGGCTGGAGTCATACCAGCTGTCAAAGGACGCATGTGGGAGCAGAATCCTGAACTATCTGCAGATTCAGCCTCCCTTTCCTGCGACCCACAGCTGGGAGCCAGGGAGAAAGTGCAAACTGTCTCTTCCTGATTGTATTCTGTCTCTTCAGTTTCTCTGTAGGTTTTAATTTTCCTGTCAGATCATTCCTGGCTATTGGGGATCTACTTTTCTTTTTCTCTTCTCCAAGTTGTTATTTTCCAGTGTCAAGATTCTGAATCTCAGCCAGGCTGAGTTGACGTTTACCACTTTACCACCCTGCTGCAGTCATCCTTTTCCCCGTGATGCTGGGCTCACCTATTGCTGTATTCAGGATGTCCAGGACTGAGGCTACAAGGCTGTCTTCTTCTTGGTAAAAAGTATAAGCAATGCTCAGTCTTCTTTGGTGAGTGAACAGGTGGAAGAGCCACCTACAGTGCTGGATCCAAAGTAGTTCTCCTTCCTCTTTTCATACCTCAAGATTCACATGTTGATGACACTATTTCTAGTGTGCACAATTGTATTTAGGGGAGAAGAGTTGATAGAAGGAGTCTATAGAATTTTATCTGGACCAGAAGATCCCCTAGCTGATCACACAGGTGCAGAATTTATTCCATAGAGAAAATGTAGCTCATTCAGCCAGTGATGCAGGAGCACCTGGATACTTCTGGAGAGAAACAAAAGGAACTTTAATCTGAGCTTTGTATCTTATATGCATACTGACTGAAAATGTATCACAGGCACAAATGAGCACTATATGATTACAAGAGATTTACAATAAAGATGAAAGGGAAGATGTTCAGGATGTAGGAGTTCTTAAACTTGACCCTGTTAATATAACTACAAAAAAAGAGAAATTATATTAAATTGTAGACATAAGGGAGAACAAATTAAAATCTTCTCCTACATAATAATCCCTGCTAAGAGGAAGAAAAGACAATGTATGGACTGGGAGAAAATATTTGCAAACCATTTATGTGATTTAGATCTAGTACATAGAGTCCACCAAGTATCAGAGATACACACAACAGGACATTAGCAAATACAGTGAGAATAGACTACATCCAGTAAGTCTTATGAGGAGGGGAAAGAGCTAACTTCCATGCCAATTTGTGCAGAGGTAATTTGGGGTTTTTAAGGAGACAATGAGGCAGGAAGCAGAGTGAATATCAGCAGAGTCAGAGAAGTGGGAAATTTAGGAGGATGGGTCAGTGTAAATGTATGAAGGCCAGTTTGTGTTCAGACTGCTGGTGTGGAAGTGAGGAGTCTGTCCTCCCACTGCCTGGGTGACAGAGACCTTATCTCTGGTGTGAGAAACCCCATTCCTGTCTTTTCTATCAAAAATATAAACAAGAGAGTGTCTCCTTAAATTCTAGTTGACTCTAGGCTGCCTCTCCCTTTATGTTTGAGCACACTGAGTTTCAGATAATGTTTGCTCAGTTTGGATTCTGGGAGCATAGGTGATGGTCAAAGATAACCTATCAAGAGCCAAAGACTTTCTGTCTGCCATCTTCCTCTCCTTATCAATCTTGCCCAGTAACCCTTCAGGTCCTTCCTTCATGCCACTTAAACTAGTCAATCAGGATAGATTATGAACCTTCAACCCAGCCAGCCAATGGGGGCAAAGTTCAGCTGCTTAACACATATTAGGGATAAAAAAAAAAGCCTGCTGTGGCATCTCTGCATGCCTGCTACTTCATGCTAGGGTGTGCTTGCACCATTCTGCAGAAGTAAAACCTTGCCTTGTGATTTCTTGCTTGAATGCTGTATTATCTGCACCAACGAATTGGGTCTGGAGTTGTATTCCCAACAATTTGGTGTCCAACACGGGGCCTAAGCCCATTAAGGGGGGGGGGCTCCCACCAGGAGGAGATGCACCTCATAGCCTTGTTGCCGTGGCCTCCAGGAGGAGAACCCTGGCCTTGTGGGCTGAGGGTCCAATAAAGACTCCTTGACAATGTGAAAAGGACCTGGAAGGCAAGGGCTGCAGCAACCAGGCAACTTTGTGCACAGACCAGAGTAAAAAAAGTCTTGGGGGTGACTGAGTATTGCTTTGATGGTCAGGTATTCTATCTCTGTCCCAGGACAATCTCAAGTGAGATCAGCAATTTTGGATGAAATTGAAAATAACTGATGGCAAGACATCTCAGCTCATGCCAGAGATTGAGCCTAGAACTGGGACAGACAGAATGGTAAATAAAGGTGCCTCTCAGTCAGGAAAAGTGAAGAAACCAAGGGGCTCAGGGAACAAAATATGCCCTGATAGTTACCTCAGACTGATAATAAGGAATTGGGGTCACAACCCACTAATGAAAACAAAAACATGTCCTAAATGTAAAAAAAAATAAATAAAGCAAACAAAAACAAAACAAGGATATCATTGGGCCAACCTATGCCACTCCAAATTTAATATTAAAGGAATTCAAAAAGCATAAAAGGGAGCTGAGGTGCCCTCCTCAGCCTGTCGGCCCCACTCAGCTGTCCAGGGCAGGGACTGCCAAGGCAACGTTGGTCAAAATGGTTTCAATCCCAGAATACTATGAAGGAAAGAATATTCTTCTGGCAAGAGCTACTGGTTTTCTAGGAAAGGTGCTTCTGGAAATGTTGCTGAGGCCTTGTCCTAAGGTGAATTCAGTGTATGTTTTGGTGAGGTATAGAGCTGGACAGACACCCCAGGAGTGAGTGGAAGTTCTTAGTGGCAAGCTCTTTGACAGATTAAGAGATGAAAATCCAGATTTTAGAGAGAAAATTGTAACGATCAACAGTGGCCCCATCCCGTGCTCTCCTCCACAGGTCAGCCAAACAGCATGAAGCTCCTTGCTCGTGTCCTGGTTCTAGCCCATGCCACAGTGAGGTCCCAGGCATGGCTTGGAGCCCCACCCCCATCCAGAGCACCACTCAGCTGCTTGGGGGCCTGCAAGACCCAGTTCCATTCACACACACACACCCCCCGCAACTCTCCTGCACTTCTGCTACCTGGTTCCACACTTCAGAGGCACAGGGGATTATACTACACATAGTTAAATATGATAGATTAATAACTACCACAAATTGTCATTTTCTAAGCTGCGTTTGATGCTATGGTATTGCTGATTGTATCATTTGGTCTAACATGTTGTGATTGA
>NW_004624868.1:2140574-2163477 GCF_000247695.1 Heterocephalus glaber
CTTTGTATGTGATTTGTTTCTTTTCTCTAACTGCTTGTAGAATTTTGTTCTTCTGTTGGGTTTCTGGAATCTTAACTATTATATACCTAAATGTAGACTTTTTTTGATCCAGTCTAGTTGGAATCATATATGCCTCACTTATCTGTATGTCAAGTTCTTTTTCCCTGCTTGGGAAGTTTTCTGCCATCACTTCTGTAAACAGTTTTTTTATGTCATCTGCACTCTCTCCTGTTTCTTCATTGACTCCAATCAGTCTTCTGTTATTCTTGTTCGTATCATCTCGCAGCTGCTGGATTGATTTCTCATGGTCCCTTAGTATTTCAAAGAAATTTTTCTTTTCTTGGTCACTAATTGCAATCTTATCTTTTATATCTGAAATTCTTTCCTCACATTGGCTCATTCTGCTGTGTATACTTTCAATGGAGTTTTTAATCTCCTGGAAATATGTTTGCATCTGTTTTATGGATTCCATTTGTTCCCTATGTTGGGATTCTATCATGTTCCTCAGCTTCTCTATTTTTTTTGTCTTGTGTCCTCTCTAGATTTATTAATCATGTCTTTCAGTATGGGCACATTCTCTGCTGTTATGTGGGAAATTATATTTCTCATTTCATTTTTTCCAGATCTTCTTTTGTTGCCAGTTCAAGAGTCTAGGTGGTTGAGTATCAGATTGTTCTGTCTTGTTGCCTTTTGTGGTTGCTTTAGGTGATCTGGAAGTCTGGTTTTGAGACTTATTTACATGTCTTCTCATTTCAATGGGGCTGGGGGATATTTGCTGCTGTTGCCCATGTGGCTCATCTCCTCAGTGCTGGGGCAGTGGTATGGAGGCCTGGAAGGTTCACCTCCTCTCCACTGTGGGCAGCTCTGCTCCTTGACACTGGGGGTCATGGTATAGCAGCCCAGAACTGGTCATTCTTGACCTGAACCATAACATGCAGTATTTACAAAAGTTCCCTGAGACGTCGTATACAATGTGCCTGTCCCAGACCAAGTGTGGCAAAATGACATCCCATACTTTACCACTCAGGTATATGCCAGATCATGTAGAGGTTTCATCTCCACAGCCATGGCTACCAAGAAAGCAACCACAGTGAAAGTGTGTGTTGTTACACATTCTGCCTAACACAGACACATAACCACCAACAGGAGCAGGAGCTATGGTGCTTGCCCTCAGAACCTCAAGGGCAGGAAATTCTTCCCTCAGAGAAGACTTCCCAGAAACTAATCCCAGATCCTGCAGGCAGGACTTACTCCTGGATCAAGTGGACGCTTCTGGGGCCACATGGAAACATAGATTCTTACATACTGTTTTTGTAAAGACGGCAAATTCTACCATGCAAAACAACAGAAACCGCACCAATGAAGCAATTATTTTGAGCATTCCTATGTTAATTATCAAAGGCTAAGGTATTAATTCAGATGAGAATATGCCATAAATGGGTTAGTCACCACTAGAATCTTCATTGGAATTCACTTGCTACAGGAGTCACATGATTATAGTGTTTGAAGTAACTTATTCCACGTATTAGTCACTTTCCTGTCACTGGGGCAAAATACCCAACACCCACAACTTAAAGGAGAGATTTATTTGGCTCACAGTTCAGTCTAAAGTCAGCTGGCTCCAAGGTAGGAGTACACAATGGAAGGGCCTGGCAGAGGACTACTGTTTATCCCATGGCACACAGGAACTGGTGAAAGAAGGGACAAGAATACACCCTCCCAGCTCACACCCCAGTGACCACATCCAGCCATGGCCAACATCCAGCCAAATAGCACATTTCGTGACTGAACTCATCAATGGATGCATCCACCGATGAACATGGCACCCCATAATCCAAACACCTTCCAAACTTGTGAGACTTTTGGGGTGCCTTTTAAATCTAAACTATAACACTCCACAACTAATTCAATAGAGGAAAATAGCAAATTATTTAGGTGATTACTGAGTGTCAGGCACTGAGTCATATGGTTCACGAAGGACAAAGTCTGGATTTGAATTCAAACAGTTTGAAATATCATGGGACAGTGTCAGCCTTTAAGTGGTTACTATTATTTTTTCATCAATTTTACATGTCCCGCAAATCTAAAAATATAACACAATATATCAAAATTTGCAAACAAATACAAAACAAAAAATTACTAATTTAGTCTAATTGTGGAATGCCCTATATTGGATTTCCCAAATAGGCAATTCATAATTGCATGGGCACCTTGGTTCACAAACTTAATACCTTCCATGTTTCTGGTTGAGAACTGAATTGTAAGTGGAATCAAATTTTCCCACAAGGTTCAATGTAAATAAAGTTAATCATCAGAATTGGAAGCCTCACCATGTCTTATCACACCATGGATACCCCTTCCCTTACATAATTTATCAAACCACCTTCTACTGGCTTTAAATTTATCACTTGTTGCATTTCTACAGGGATTTTCTTCCAGTAATCACTGTGCAATTTCCTGACTTTTTCACAGATCACAGCTTCACAAACACTATCACCTGGCAGCTGTGTTTTTTCAACTACACCAACAAAAGTTTTCCCCCTTCTTTCAGCACTTGTGTCCTTTGCTTGGTAAACATCGTTACTCCTTTTGCCAATCAGCTCCTTTGATGGCATTTTTATTCTTGAACATAGTTGAGACTGTTGACTTGCCCATCTTGAACTCCAAGGCCAGATCAGTCACATGAATACCACACTCATGCTTTTCTACAATTTCCGTCTTCAATTCAGTGGCTATTTTTTTTCAAAACGTTCTTACCATTCTTGCTCTGCACTTTCTTGTTATTTTCATTATCACTCTGCACATTTCTGGTTACCTTTGCTACCACTCTACATGTTCTTGTTACCTTCATTGCTGCTGTGCACTTTCTTTTTACCACTATGTTTACACTGCACTTTCTTTGGAGCCATGCTGGATTGAATAATTCTGTACAGTACTGTATATGCTAAACAGCATACAAAAAAGCTTCACAGCAAGTGTTCACAGGTCTGTTTGTGACCAGTCTTGAGTAGAGGAAGCCATGACCATGTGTCAGAGTGGGGAAGATGGCTGCATTTGTGTCTGTGCAAGGAAAATGGTCACATTTGTGTTCATCATCCTATGTGGAGTTTGTGGACACAAGCAAAATTTTGCCAAATGCTTCTGTTCATGAAACAAATTGCATGCAAACCGAAGCATTTGTGAGCCAATATAGTATAATGATACAGTATTACTATATTACCTAATGATAAAAAAAACTACTGAAATTTCTTCTTATCTCTAACATGGTATTATCACATGCTTTCCATATTAAGTGCATTTATTTGGAAATATGGATGTATACAAAGAGTAAAAAAGTGAAGTTATGTAAAATTACATCTTCAACAGTAAAATTAGTAATCAGAGCAATAACAATAAAGTTTATATTGACATAGCAATTCGTAGCTTGTAGGCTATTATGGCATATGATTTAGTATGATAGATAAAATTACCATGTGTTTAGTAAAGTGGCAAGAGTGAGTCATTTGCAGAAATATAACTGGAAAGCAATCTCATACCTGCTAACCAAGTTCCATTTAGACTGCTATTATTATTAAGTTAAATATATTTTAACTAAAATTAATCAGTTAATTGTGGTCATACATAATGAACAACCAAGGGCAAATACATAATTTTGATTAATAATATGATTCAGCTCATTAAAAGAAGAATAATTTCACAATTATCATTATAATTGCTGTTTAAAATTTTAATACACATTTAACATAGTGTATATCTTATTTAATTTGAATTTCTATATTCATTCTATTCTAGATATGAGCCCTAAAATATCATTTAAGAAAGAACAAAGACAAAATGTTAAGCAAGGACAAGCCTCAGAGAATATATTTATGAAAGTTACATTTTAATCTGATCAACTATTCCAGTTAAAATTTTAATATTTTCTAAGCTTGCAAGAAATTAATTGGTATTTTATTTTGGGGGAGTGAGCTGCTGTTTGGGATTTGCAGATGCCACACAGCAGCTCAAAGGCAATTTGGAGAAGGTCAACAGTAAAGCATCATATCAATCTAAGAAAAGTAGTTGCTGTTTATTTTTCCAGAAAAGGAGATCACATTTGTAATTTGGTGTGACTCATATTTCCCTGCTTACTCTTCATAGCTTTGCAAGAAGCATGAAAAATTGTACTGAAAATCCAGCTCTTTAGATTTACACAAACACGAGGGACTATTACTTGCAGGCCAAGGATGAGAATAATTTCTGGTGGCCAGGGGGAGATGATCTTAATTCCTATCCTGGGCAACCAGACCTACAGAGAAGCATTTGGGCCCCAGGGCCCTCTGTGCACACAGCCACTTGGTGGGATTCAGGGAAGATGCACGTAAACCAATGTGGAGAAGAAGCAGGGACCCCACACTGATGTGTGAACTCCTTGCAGAGCCTCTGGATGGGTCAGGTCAGGTTGCCACTGTAAACTGCCAGTCCCATGCCTTGTCCATGTACACAGAGGTCCTGCCTTTCAGAGGAGGGGCTGGAGCTCCTGGAGGAAAGGACAGCAGCTGCCTCCATCATTCAGCCAAACATTCATTCACAAGCAAGGGTCACCCAGGATCACAGGATGGTTGAATCAAGCCAGCTGCAGAAAAACAATATGGTACAAAATTCAGTAGAACTGCCACAACACCCTAATGTATGGCAGACAGAATTCACAAGAAAACCTACTTAACTGGTAGTTCATAATTTTGTTGTTGGTATTGTTATTATTTTTTCTTTGAACAGTCAGTAATTTTCACAGAATTTTTAAAATGAGAAGAAAACATGGTTATGTTTAACCACTTCATTTGCCATTTCTGACCTCCATCATTCTATGATCATGTCTCACCAGCTTCCTTTAATATTTCCTGTACTGCAGGTCTGGCAACAAGGAATTGTCTTATATTTTATATGTCTCTAAAAGGCTTTTATTTTGACTTTGTTTTTGAAAAATATGTGTTCCAGTGATGAAATTCAAGGATGATTATTTTTCCTTTTGTTATTTTAAAATTGCTTTTTTGAGGCGGGGGGGCTTTATACTTTATCTGATGAGGCTTTTTTTTTTTTTTTCAAGCACTGAGGATTGCACTAAGGGCCTTCTGTTCTCTGTAAAATATTTTTAAGACAGGGTCTCACTAAGTAACTAAGTTGCCTAAGGCTAGGCTCCAAATTTAGATCCCCCATCCCAGCCTCCCAAAGGCCTGAGATGACCATCATGCATCAGTAGGCCCAGCTTAACGAGACATCTTTATCTCTTATCTTCTGGCATTATTAAACTCTTCTGGTCTTCATTTGGTAATATGCTTTTTGAAGAACTGGGGTTTAGTTCACCAGTAGGGTACTTGCCTATTTTGTGCCAAGGCCCTGGGTTTGATCCCCAGCACTACACAAAAATGAAAATAAAAGCATAATGTCCTCTTTCTCTAGCTGTTTTTTATATTTTCTCTCTCATGCTTTTTGGCCAGTGTCTAGTAATTTTATTATGAGGTTCCTGGCAGCAACTCTTATTGTTTTTCTGTTTGTTTCGTGCTTCTGTGCTTTTTGAGCACTTTGGAACTCTAGGTTTAGGGTTTTCATCAAATTTGAAAAAACAACTGGCCATGTTTTCTTTGTGTGGCCTCCTCTTTGATGGCATCCCAGCTATTGATGTGCTTTGTCACTGGGTTGCCCCTGTTCCGCAGTTCACTGACAGTATATCTGATCTTTTTTTTTTAATCTCTGTGCTACATCTTGGATTCTTTTTTTTCTTTTCCTTTCTTTCCTTTCTTTTCTCTTCTCTTCTCACCCTGTTCTTTACTTTTCTTTTCAGTTCTTTTCTTTTCTTTATTTTCTCCCTTTCAGTGTCTCCAGGTTTACTACTCTTTTGCGTCATAAAATTTCATGCTGCTTATCACACCTAATATTTTCCATTTTGGATATTGTATTTTTTCATTTCTAGAGTTTGTTTTGAGACCATCTGTATCATTCTTCTCTATCTTGCTCATATTTTACAAACTTTTGATCATATAGAACACCTGTTTTTGATTTGGGCAATATTGAGAATTGAGCTCAAAGCCTTCACACTAATCTACATCCCCAAACTTCATTTTTAAAATTTTCATTTTATTTTGAGACAAGGTCTCACAAAGTCACTAAATTAACTAGGTTGTCCTCAAACTTGAGATCTTCCTGCATTAGTCTCCCAGAGTGCTGAGATTACAGGCATGCTCTACCATGCTCCCTAAAATAGCTATTTTAATGTTCTTAAATACTAAATTTCTTATCTGTGTCACTTTGGGACCTGACTATTGATTGGTTTTCTCAAAATTATTAGTTATATTTTTCTGATTCTTTGTATATCTAGTAACTTTTGATGAGTTGCTAGTCATGGTGAATCTATGCTGTGATGGCTTTTATCATTTTGAAAAAATAATTTTGAACTTTATTCTGGAATGCTGTAGGTCATTTTCTAGATGCTTGCTTTTAACTCTGCCTTGGGTACAGAAAGAATCAGTTCTCATTGTTGTCCAAGCTTTTGCAGACTCTCCCCCATGGCCAGTTATTGGGACTCCTACTCTGCCTGTGGGAATTGAGACTACTCCCAACCCTGTGTGAGCTCTGTAGACAATTTTGTTTATGGTGGTTCCTTCTTACACTTAGTAGTCTCAAGACCTGTAGTATCCAGACAAAGCCTTAAGTAGGCCTACTGCAGATTTTTGCAGCTTTTTTCATGAAACTTTGTCATCATTGGCACTTGGCCACTTAGTTGTCACCACCATGCCCTCCCTGAATTCTGAACTCTGAGTCTTTACAACTCAGTGGAGCTGTGTGGCTTTTCTCTAGCTCCTTTCTGCTCTGTGTACAGGAACTATTTCTTGACAGGGAGAGGGCATTGGCTCCAGAGACTTTTGCTTCCTGTTGCCCTGTGTTGCAAATCTATCCTTTCTTTTATCTGATCTAACTTTCTTGGGAGACATCTGTTCCCACTGTCTCTATCATGACTGGAAGAAGAAATCTCATGTAATTATTACTTTCAAGTTAAAATCTCATGTAATTATTTTCAAGTTATTTTTATATAAAGAAAATTAATCAACTCTCATATATGGTACATTTTGATTTTTCCATTTTCTTTCCTTATGCTGTTTTGTGATTGCTGTTATGAAAATGTTTTAATCTTCATGAATCAAATTGATGAATTCTATGGTATGCTGCTTATGATCTTTTCCACTGAGGTTGTAAAATGATGAGTTGTTTCTTCATTCTGCTTGTTTGTTATTCTTCTTAACATTTACATATTTCATACATCTGGTATTTATCTTGAAGTTAGAATAAAACTGGGAATTCAGTCTAAAAGTTAGGTGGTTGTGCAAAATCACTGATTTAACTATCTTTTGGCCTCTTTGTGAAGTACAGACAGTCAACTTATAATTTTTGGTCTCACAATGGTGAGACAATGATATACATTTAGTAGAAACCACTTTACATTTTGAATTTAGATCTTTCTCTGAGCTGGTGATACATGGTGTGGTCCTTTCTCTCAAAGCTGCAGCTCCCAATGCAGACCCTGATCAGGAGGGAGGCAGCCCACATCCCTAGCTCCCTGTGCTGCTGAGCTGGAGATCTGGAAGCTCAATAGTTAAGTGTATTCAATGTGATGTTTCCATGATATTTTCACCTTGTGATGACTGTGTTGGGCATAACTCATCCTAAGTGGAAGAGCATCTGCATCACTTTCATTATTGATTATAACTGGATTTATTTCTGCTTATCATTCTGCTCTTCTCATTGTTCCTTACTTCTGTTCCATTTTGTGTTTTCAGATTCATAGGCCAAATTTTCCTCTCTTTGCCCTCAACCTTTAGAATTTTTCTAACCTCCCTCTGCTCTCCACCAGGTTTATTTGTTTGGATGAACTTAAAAATGAATTCTACTGAAGGGACTAAAACAAATTTCTTTGAAACTCTGGGTGGAATTTGGCTAGCTGTCTAGAGGAATTGAGGGAGTATTGACATCATAAGAAAATACATCTTCAAAAAAGAAAATACATCTTCTTATTAAAAGAAAACTCATATTTATATTTTCATGTGTCATATATCACATATTTTCATTTATTCACATATTGATATTGCTAATAGTTTCTAGAGATAACTAAATTCCTTTTAGCTATTTTGAGGGTTTTTTAGTGAATTTTGTTTTATATTTCTGTGTTGGTAATATGTAAGAAATTTAGAATTTTATGAATTAAGTTTGTCATGTTATAAACAAACATTGTTTATAACACTTTCAGTTGTTTGTCTGGAGTTTTTCTAGTTATTCCATCCTTTCACTGGAAAATGATGTCTACTTCATTGTCTTTTTCTAACATTGTCTCATCTGAATTTATATTGATACATGGTTGAAAACCTTGAGTTCTACTGATAGGGTGGAGAAGTGTAATTAAGAGTAATGTTGACTGTTCATCTGTGCTAGGGGAGATGTTGAAGTACAGAGCTCAAGAACACATTCTGATCCATTTTGATTTGATTTTAGTATATGGTGAAAGATATGAGTCTAGATTAATTCTTCTGTGCATGGATAACAAGTTTTCCCAACATCATTTATTAAAGGGGCTATCTTTTCTACACTATTTAATTTTAGACCCTTTTGTCAAAATGCAGAGGCTGTTTCTGTGTTTTGTATTCTATTGGCCTACGTATCTATATTTGTGCCAGTGCCATGCTGTTTTTATCACAGTAGCTTTGTACTATAAGTTGAAATTAGGATTGCAATGCCTTTCATTTTGCCCTTTTGCTTAGAATTGCTTTGGATATTCTTGGTATCTTCTGGTTCCCTATAAATTTTAGGATTTTTTTCTAGTTCTTTGAAGAATGTTGTTGCCGTTTTGACTGGAATTGCATTAAATCTTTATATCATTTTTGGTAAAATGGCCATTCTGATAACATTGGCTCTACCTATCCAGAAATAGGAGATGTCTTTACATTTTCTAGTGTCCTCAGTTTCTTTTTTCAGAGTAGTAAACAGGTCTTTTACTTCCTGGGTTAGGTTAATTCCTAGGTATTTAATTTTTTGGAAGCTACCATGAAGGGAATTGTTTTTCTGATTTCTTTCTAGGTATGTTCATTATTGGTGTATGAGAATGTTATTAATTTTTTTGTATTAATTTTGCTGAATTTGTTTACTAGCTCTATTAGTTCCTTGGGTCTTCTAAGTAAAGCATCATATGATTTAAAAATAAAGATAGTTTGACCCTTTTTAGTTACAAACATATACTAACAAACAAAAGAATAGATTTGGCACCAGATTCATAGCATACTCTAAGCTCTGTTATGGAAACTCTCAGGCATTGGAGGAACAGATGTAACTCCCAAGCCTGCTAGATATCCATGTTGTAGGACCAAGTAAGTTGGAACTATAGAGATGCACCACACTCTGAATTGAATGGAGTCCTTTATTATAAGCTGGCTGACCGAGAATGTCTCATGCCAGAAAAGTTCTCCACAAGGGAAAGGTAGTTTGTAGGGTCCTTTTTAAGGGCGGTTCTATTTGGGGAGGGCTCAGGGAGAGGGGGAGCACAGGTGGAATTTCAAAGGAACATTACTAAGTCAGTGGGGGTCAGGAGCAGTTTCACACAGTTTAATTAAAACAAAGTATCACACAGGTGTGGGTGTCTTCTGTTTACAAGGTAGTAAAGACAACATAGTTGCAGGCTGTTCTACCAAAAGATCACAAAGATAACATATAGTTGCAGACCCACATAGGATGTGGTGAGCTGTTACGCATTAACTGAGGGGACTCCCAAGGTGGGGAGGAAGGGGAAGGCGGCCACCTGGAATCACTGGACTTTACACAAATGGAGTCAGGTTGGCTGTCACATCCAAAATGTGAGTTTGTGTTCTCTAAAATAAAGAAATGAATTCTTGGAACAATGGAGATTAAGAGGAGGAAAAATTTATTGAGAGAAAGATAGCTTTTGTCTAAGAGAGAGAGAAGGGGACCAGAAAGTGGGTTGAGCACCCGCCCTGCTTCCCAAAGGTGTTTTATGTGACAAAGCCATGAGATGAGGCAGGTTCAAGGTGGGACAAAACTATAGTCAACTAGTAAGATTACAAGTACAGTCACTTAGGTAATATTGATCCAATGAGAAATCACAAGGTAGGACAACAACTGATCAACCAATAAGATTACTACAAGTGTAGTCACTTAGGTAGTATTGATTATATGGGGATCAAATGGGAAAGCAAGTCACACATACAAGGAACAAACAAGTATTTTCCATAAGTGGTGGGTCAGGGATCTTTCCTGGAAGATCTTGGTTCACTATCCAGGTAATTGATACCTATTTAGAATATCAATCACTGATATTCATCCTAGGGGAAGCACGGGGGTGTAGTAGTTTTTCTTTTACAATGCTGTCCTTCAGTGAATGTGTCTTAATTGTCCTTGCTGTTGGCTTCTCCTTTGTCTTCCATGTTGGCTCCTCAAGGGCCAGCCCTGTCTAACTGCCTACAAGATATCTAATTAACTTTATATCTACAATAGCAACATGAAGATGACTCAAGTATACTGGGCCTCAGGTTCCTCATCTGTAAAATGGGAACCCTGATACCTGTCTCATAGCATTTTCATTCATTAATTTTTATAAAACAAATAAACAGTCCTGGTCCATAACAGGTTCAAAACAAATGTTTATTATTATTGAAGCTTTCTGCAAAGTGTTCTGTTAGCCTTAGTTCAATAACTTCTGAATTTTAGTTATTTCTAACTTTTAATTCAATTTTTTGATATTTATGTCATCTGTGAAGGTTTCATTATCTCTTTTATTCTGATTAGTATTCAGATTCATTTAATTGGTTGATTAGGTTTTCAAAAAAATAAGTGCTAAATTTATCAAACCTCTTTTTACTGTCAAGTTCTGCTGGTTTCTTTTTATCATAAATATAATTCATGAATCATTGTAATTATACAGAATAAGCAAAAAGCACACACAGCTGAAAAATACAAAAAAATATTTTTTGAATAATTTTTTAATGAGAACTCTCATTCTCTCTAAAGATTTTATTTGTTTTGTATCCTCCTCTCTACTTTTAAGTGTGTCCAGAGATGTTTATTTATGCATCCTCCTACAAGTGCATTTTGAATGAATAGGTATTGTTCTGGAATGTGCTACTTTACTTTACAATACATCTTAACAAAATGCTCAATGCAGTATAAAAAGATCTACCTGCTTTTTCCCAACAGCTTCCTCCCACTGCATGGCAGTCTTCCATGCAGAAGCACTTCCTTACCAACAGACACTAGGAATAACAATGCAGAAAGTCCTGCATGCTATGTGTGATTGTTAAGGACAGACTTGGGAGTGGAATTGTTCCATCAGAGGGCACATCAATGTTAACCTAGTGCTTTCCAATGAGTGTCCACAATTACAGAACCACCAGTACTTTCTGAAGAGAGTAGAATATCTCTATATAGTCATGAATGATTTATGCTTTGCCAGTGGAATGGGTAAATGACATTTCCTCTTTATATAGTTTGCATTTTCTCCAAGCAACAGAGTATGCATTGCTTAATAGATGCATCTGCATTTGGACATGAGCTGCCTTTGACTCCCTCCTCCCAGCTGAGCAGGGCCATTTGGTGAATTTGGTTCAAAATTGCTCACAGGCTGTTTCCCTAGTGGGTCAGTGAGTGCTTTCTTCCTCTTGGCTGCCTTTGATCAACTTTGGCACCTTTGACTTGGCTCTGATTCCACTTGTTAAAAAATTTAAGGTGACAGTAACTTCCTGGTGTCTCCCTGCATTCAGGCATTGCCACTGTGAAATGAAGGGGTACTCTCTAATTGGTGCCTGCTTCCTTCTCACACATCACATGGGATTTATGACCAAAGTCTAGTCCTAGGTTCCTCTGAGCTCTTTTTCAACTGAGCTCCATCTTTAGACATGTTCTCAAGAATCCAAACTTAGCAGTACTGAATATGGCTAAGTTAGTTAGAAAATATTATAAGGCAATTAGGCAGGGCTGGACCCTCAGCATAGAAAACAATTGAGGCACATTCAGTAAAGGTTAACATTAAAAAGAGAGAAAATACTACACGTACATACTTCCTCTAGGGATGAATAGCAGTGATAGATATTCTAAACAGATAGCAGTCACCTTAATTGGGGACTGAGAGGTCCCCCAAGTTGGACCCTTGCCCAAGCAGATCTGCTACCTGCATCCACAGGAGCCACCCTGCTGCTCTCATCACCATCCTGTTCATCAGCCAGCCCTAGGCCCATCATCCATGGCACTCTAAAATTTTCCGCCGTCTTTAGCAGTGCCCTCCTCCCCTACCTAAAATGCCCTATATTAACCACAAGCACCTTCCTCTCAGTGCCAAAGGCCTTCCCACCCTTGCCCACGTGCACCCAGATGGCAATAAACTCATCACATGTTGCTTAAACTTTGCCTGCCTTGGTAGTCTCAATTGTGCCTCAGTTTGACCTTACAGGGACCAAAACATAGCTAGCTACCCCATTTCTTTCAGGAAATCCATGTACACTGCATGACTGACTTTACCATTTGATCTACATTTAATCAATAATACCTGGGTGAGTGTACTTGTAATTTAATTGGTTGATCATGATTTTGCCCCACCTCATGCCCACCTTGTGATTTTTCCATTGGATCTTATAGTTATGTCCCACTTTGTACTGACCTCATCTCTTGGCTTTGCCTTATTAAACACCTTTGGGAAGTGAGATGGGCAGGCAACCCACTCTGTGGCCCCCCTTCTTTAGACAGAAGCTATCTTTCTCTCAATAAATTTTTCCTACTGTTTACCTCCACTGAATTCATCCTTCAATTTTAGAGAACAGGAACTTTTGTTTGAGTGTTTTGGATATCTAGCAGGTTAGGAGTTATAATATTTCCATTACATTATTTGGATTACTTTGGTGCCCTATATCAGCAGGAATCCTGTCAAGTGGGTTTAGCCAGAATCTACTACTCTTGAAATCTGATCACCACCCACATCACCTTCCACCACCAGGTGATGCTGTCCACTTTTGCCTACCATCAGCAAAAAAACTACTAGGAATGATTTGCAAAAAATTAATCCTAATTTTTCATCCTCTCACCTCCTTCTCTCACCTACACTTTGGCTATAAATCACTAAAATTTCCTTATTGAATTCAAAGTTGTGTCCAATCTCTCTATTGTAGAGCCCCTGTAATAGTTTGCCTGAATAAAGTTTGCTTTGCTAATCTTTTCATCTAGTCGTGAATACTTCTTTTCTTTAAAAACGTCCACCACTGGGCTGGTGGTGCCTTCAGAGGTCCACAAAATTTATTCCTGTGATGGCAAGTGCTGCTTGGAATCATGAGAGAGATTTCTCAGCTCCAGTTTCTTCCAATTTGGTTCAAAACATCATTCCACCGAGTATGATGTGCTATGGAGTGTCAGTCTGATTAATTAAGGTAGAGGAGGATGTATTCTTCAAAATTCATTTTAAAGAGTTTTGTGAATGGACATTTTTGTTAGTGTCCTTCTTGATATGGCTTGTATTTAGATTTCTCCCCAAAGCCTCATGTGCTCATAGGAGGAACTCTTCAGAGCTGGCTGGATCTAGGGTGTGTGGTACTGGAATTAAAGTTGTGAGGTACTTAATTATTCCACTAGTTGTTTTAGTATAGATCTGGGTGTGGATAATGGGAAATCCCACTCTGGATGTGCGTGGCACCAATCAATAGGCTTATAGTCTTGGTGAAATATACTGGGAAAGAGGAAAGGCAGACTTTGCTCCTGCCTGCTCTACCATGAACTGTTCCTCCTCTGCAATGTCTCTCTGCCATGCCATCCTGACTTGGAACCAGCTGACTATTGGCTGAAACCTCTACAAACTGTGAGCTGAAATAAATCTTTCCTCCATTAACTAGTAAGTGAGGGGTATTTTGTCTCAGCAATGAGAAAAGTAACCAAGACAATTCTTAAAAGTTTTAAGTCACTTATTAATCATTGAGGGTCAGATTTTTAGTTTGCTCTAGATTAATAGGTTTTCCAGTAGATTTGCTACTTACTACTTCTGTAATTATATGCACTAGGCCTAAAACAAGGAATAGTCATATGTCACTTAACAACAGGGATGTAGACTTAGAAATGTGTTACTAGGAAACAGCACAAGTGTGAACATCTCTGTGTGACTTACATAAACCAAGATGGCAACATCTTCACGAGGTGATGTAATCCTATGGAACCACCACTGTATGTATACTCTGTTGTTGGCAGAAACATAATTATTTTAAAGTGTTAAAGTACAGATTGAGCCATTTTAGCACATACATAACTTGCTGTGGACTATAATCTCTCAATGTGTGCCCTAAATTTACCCAGGAAAGCCATTACCCACATTCCTGGCCAGAACATTAGAATTTTAAAATATCTATGTAATTGACAAATAATTATCACACTCAAATTAAGGAGTACATTACCTAAATAAGAATCCAGATTGAGAAGCACTGCCACCATTGATGATCACTAAGATCACCCTTAGGACTTCATTTAAAGTACATATTCCTGATTCTTAGCACTCAGAGGTTCTGACTCAAGTGTTTTAAAGTAGGACAAAAATCTCTATGTAATTCTGATTGTTGACTAGGTCTGTGATTTTGGTAATATTAGCCACACAATTATGTAGACTGGAAATTTTTACCTTATCATACCCAGCCCTATCTATTGGTTTTAGTTGTCTTTGTTTACTTACATGTTTGCAATTCAGTTTTTAATATTTTAGTAAGAAATTCTTGTTTTGAGAAGAAATGAGGTTTTGTGTAATATTTCAAGGAGTCAAAGCATTTTCATAAGGAGAAATATAAACAGTTCTATGATTAAGTGCAAAAGGTATATCTTACTAAATTTGTGTAATTTTCACTGACAAATATTTGTTAGTTAGGAAAACACATTAAATAACAAGTGGAGAAAAATAATTTCTTAGTGTTCTAAATTGAAATGTGCCAAAAATACCAAAGGCTGATAAAACTTTGGCCTTAAATACACCATCACAATGTGGAATGGAGCTGATGTCCTAAAGCTGGGTAATTATAAATACCTCCCTGAAGTACATGTAAAGCTTTCTGCAAAGGACATGCTGCCTCTCCAAATCAGGCACTGAGAACAACACCCCAGCTGGCAAGATGTGAGCATCATCTAGCATTCTCTTCACCTGCATGACTATCAATTTTCAATGAGGATGAACACAAAAATTGACTTTCAGAAGCATCAAGCAATGACTGAACTTTTCAACTCTTTCACTTTATGTTTTCATAAGGAAATGAGAAGACCATTATAGTCTCGTGTTCTAATGTAGATGTAAGAAAATCAATTTTCTCGCTAAAGTCCAGATAGAAGATACAGAATTCAAGATTTACAAAGTTAAATAGGATGGCAAGAAATAACAACATCAGTCATGTTAGGTCTATATATTTCCTTGGCTACAACTTTTTTTCCAATAATCTGACCATTTAAAGTGTCAAATTTTCCCTTGTGATTTTCATTATAAGGATATAGTATAGTTTGGAACAAGAATATCCCACAAAGGCCTCATGTGGTCATAGGTGGGGGTTGCAGAAAGTGATTGGATCATGGAGATGCTGTGGTCATCAATGGAATCATCTATTGGTAATTCCTAAGTGTGCTTTTGGAAGACAGTTCCTGGATGGAAGGGGTGGGTCATTAGGGAGATTCTATTTCCCTCCTTGGGTCCTTCCATTGTTCTTTCTGGTTCCTGACACCCATGACATCCATAGCTTTTATTCTGCTATGCCCCTCTACCATGTTTTTTCTGCCCTTGAGTCTGTCTTCTTCTGAAATCTGGGTGGAAGCCTCCCTGATACCACAGCTCTTTTATTTTGCATACCTGTAAAATCAGGATCAAATGGATGATGCCAAGGTATGCCACTAGCTTGAGCAGTAGGCAGGCCCCCTTAAATTAAGGAGTGCCTGGATGACTGAGCACTTTTAATCAAATCCTGGGAAACCAATTCCCTAAGTGGCTTTTCTTGAGCAGCATGTCCTGGGTTCTCTTAAAGCAATCTTTCACTTTTGAATTCATGAGCCTGTAAAAGATGAGGTCATGTTAATTTCTCATTTTCTCTCAATGTATTTTTCCTATTGTCCTGATATAGAGTACTTGGTTTCTTTTGAATGCTAAACTTGTTAGTAACCAAGGTCTCCTCTACTCTACATATGCACGTTTTTTTTCTGGGGAAACTGAAAACATTTCAAGTGGTTCTTTTGCTCTAGATTTCCAGATTTTCAGTGTAGATCTGACTAAAAGACATCGACATTAGCCATGCCACAACCTGAATGGGCTGCTTTGAAATGTCTTCCACAAGATTAATTAGTCTGCTGCTTTAATCTCAGTCTGTTGTCAAGGACATGAACAAAATGTAGAACAATTTTCTGCCAGAGCGTAACACACGTGGTCTTCAGTCCAACCATGGTTCCCAAAAGAAACCTCCTGAGCCTGGTTTTTACTATGTGCATTTTTATCAGCATTCTGGTCTTCTGAGCTCCAACCAGAATCTCCTATCAAACTTGGTTCACAGCATTATAGGGGTTCTTTAGCCAGCATTCAGGAACCTTTCCAAACTCTTTCCAAAAACTACATCCAAAGGCTTCTGAACCACATGGTCAGGTAACAGTCATAGGAGCCTGTTTTAGTAACTTTCTTGTCCCTGAGACACAATACCCAACACCTACAACTTAAAGGAGAAGAGATTTATTCTAGGTCATAGTTAAAATCCATGCTCTGCAGGCTCCAGAGCAGAAATGACATAGCAGAAGGTCATAGTGGAGGAAAGATCCTTATGTCATGCTGGCTAGGAAGCAGAGAGACCAAAAGAAGGGTCCAGAGAGGGAGATATAACCTCCCCCTCTCACCAATGCCTTCCAGCCAGGCCCCTCCCCTTCCAATAGCACACTCAGGTACTGAACTCATCTGATGATTCCATTGATGACTACAGTGCCTCCACAATCCAACCACCTTCCACAAGCCCCACCTGTGAGTTCATGAAGCCTTTGGGATACATTCTTGATCCAAACTATAATAGCATGTATTTATACAAGCATAAAGAATATTAAATAGATAGAATGCAAATATATAAGTAGAAATTCTATGTATGAAATCAAATAAAATTAATACACAATCAAACTTTCTAAAATATTAATGTTTGAAAATCTTAATGATATTTATTGCAGTCTTTATAAATATTAAAATTTTACAGGAATAATCAAAGCCATGTTATTTCTATCAGAAATCCAATTTTCTTGTTTCCATTGCCATTCATAAACACTATCATAAATTCTATGTATGTTTATTTTTTCACATCTGTAAACATATGTTTATATACATCTATGTATATGTGTGTATACATATATGAAGTATGATCAGAAAATAGAGTAAATGTTTCAATTAAAATAAATTTATTACTTTAAAATGCATATTGCCATTAATCCCACTCAAAACACTCCCCGTCACATTGAACACAAATATACTGCATTTTACCAGTTTTTGGCTTTTATACAAATGCTATTGTAGTGTATGGACGTTGTACTCCTTACTCATGTCCCTTAAAATTGAGATTTAAAATTTCTTATTTTTATTTGTACACATTTGCAGCACATAATAATTACATTTTTCTTGTGGAGTTGGTATATGTACAGTGTATAACACACCTTAATTCATTTTATGTCCTCTTTCTCTCCCCTCCCTTTCCCTTTCCTCCATCACTTGGTCCTAACTTATTCATTTGTATTGCTCAATTAAATGTCCATTCTAAGAATATTTTGTCAGTAACAGATACTTATATTTTGTCAACAATAATCTTTGTGTACTTGAAAATACTACTTGAACATCCATTTATACTTAAGTAAATATGAGAAACTGATAGAAAATCAGTACAAACATTAGTAAGGGCATAGACTACTGGAATAATATGACCAATAATTTTGTTTTCATGATAATGTACATGACAAAGTATTGCTATAAAGGAAAATATACAGTAATAGGAGGATGGAATAAAAATATACTACGTGACTATAAACCTGAAGTCCAATGTTACATTAAACGCAGGCAAAATATTATAAGCCAAAATACATTTATTCCACACCCTTATTACTTTTCTGTGCCTGTGTATATATGCTTGTGCATATGTGTGCATAACACAAATCCTTTCATCAGCTTAGAGCTTTGTTTTGCAAACCCTGCAAAACATTTTCTATCTTTTAATAGGTGAATGTTAATGCATTTTGACTTATGGAGATTTCAATATCCTTTAACTTAACTATTAAATTATGGTGGGTTTTCTTTTAAAATCCTTTTTCTTTGCTTCCTTTAGTTTGTGTCTCTGTTTTTCTCTTTCCCTAACTTCCTTTGGATAATAGTTTCTATATACTTTCGATTTTTAAGTCCTTATATATCTGAATGTATCATTTTTTCTTTTTACTGTCTATTAGTTCAATGACAGTTGTTGTTCCTCAGTGATTTTAAGATTTTGGGCTACTGAAATTCTGCTCACTTGTTGAGAAGGAAGTCAACTTTCTGTGCAGTTAATGGTCTTTGAATGTAATTTGCTCATTAACTTTGATGTGCAGTTGTTTCACTGCAATATCTCTGGATTTAGTATCATCTGTCCTGTCTGGAATCTGACATGAATTTTTCTAAGTTGAGAGCTCGTAGCTTACATCAGTTCCAGAACAGTGCCAGTTACTCTTACTTCCCCGTTGCTTTTTCCCTGTGAGACTAATGTTACACCTTCTCCTTCTACATCGTCTCCTAATATCCTTCTTATTTTTTCTAATTTTATCTTCTCTGTGATGAATTTTGGATAGTTTTCAAGGTTTGATTTTTCATTTGATTAATTTCCCCTTCCAGGATACCTGCTGTACTATCCAATATAGTCATTTACTATTTAAACTTCATTAGCAGTATTTTTTCCACCCAAAGGTGATCACAAGATTCTCACTTCCTGTCCCTGGCCCTGACTTATGTGGATACACAACAGGCTCCGGCCACCCCATCCCCGGCAGGTCTCATCTACCCAAGGACTTGGGCCTGAAGCCCCATTCCTGCTGGACAGGCAAAGTCAGTGAGGGAAAACCGTAAAATGAACAGAAAGAAGTAGAATAACTATTTCATGAAGGGCAAAAGTCAAGAAATAGCAGTAAAGCTACTAGCAGTTTTATTTAAAACTGAAAAGTCACTTATTTAAGGTAATCAATTTTTAAGAAAAGCTTTGATATCAATTTAAAAGAAAAACTCACTTCAGAAACAATAAAGGTCATACATTTACAGTGATAATAAAATTATAAAACAAGGTGGTTTTTGGTGTAGCTCTATAGGGATGAACTTGTGAAATAAATGCTTCCTAAGAAGACATGCGGTCAAAATTAACTCAAAGAGAAAACATTGTTTTTAATAGCCTTATGAATGGTATAATTTGTGTGAACATAAAACAGTAAATGTGATTGAAGTCTAAGATATAATAATGTAGGAGTTGGAGGGTAGGTGGAGATGGGAGAGAGGGAACTGGAATGGGATTGGAAAAGAAGACTTAATTATGCCATTAAGGGAAAATATTAGTAGGAGTATGTCTAATGGATTTCTGTGTCATTTTTTGTGTGTGACTTCCCCAAAAAACCTCCACACAGAGTTAAAGCAGAGCCCCATGGGTTTCTACGTATATGCAAAAAGTAGTTGGGGAGATTCTGCATCCCTTCCTGACAAACACTTATCAATCTGATATTAGAATGAGACATCTTAAGCACTGAACGGCTTTGTCTTGCTAGGCAATGTGAGCAGTAGTCCCAGCACTTTAAGAGACAATGTGTTTGATATTATCCCTGGGATTGCCATTTCTATTATTTCTAAAGACTGAACACCAGTCAGGGTTTGGAAGAATCTGGTTGCAACTTACCTGAAGATAATTTTATTGAAAGTTTCAAGAATCTACGTAATTCAACAACAGTGATATTTTAAACCCATCTTGAGATGCAGGAAATAGGTGTCTGGGATGATTTCCTATAAATTACTTAAAATTCATATCACTGATAATGTTTTCAAAACAGCAGCTCCCCCTGGGGGCCACTGAGCACTGTTTGTCTAGCAAGTCCAGAACTACAGGGTCCTAACTCCGTGTGCCTGAAAGTAGGGAGTTCTGAAAGGGCAAAGTCCACAGGGAGCAGGCGTGCTGATGTCCTTTGGATCTTTCCCAAGGCACTTTGATTATCTACCAGAAGACTCCCCATCGCCTTTCAAAGTGGTAGGATAGTTGAGACAGGCCGCAGTGGGGAATTGACTTGCCCAATCTCTGCAGCTGTGGGTGAAGAGCAGGAAGTAGAGTGCATCTCTGGGCAGCCATGCTTTTCCCAGGAGAACCAGAGACCTGTCTGGGACTGGTCCCTTTTACCCCACACTCACTGCTTTGCACTCTTCAGCCCTCGATTCTACCTACTGTCACCTCCAAATTGGTGGTTGTCATTGGTACTTATTTGGCTTTATCAGGAGGAGGATGTTTTCTCCCTCCTCTTGCTATTTTTTCTTAATAATTATGATTTCTGTATCACAATGAAGTCGTGATACAGAAAAAATGAATGTAACAAGTATGAGTTATTAATAACAGATATAATTCACAGATAAAAATAAACTTGAACAATGAGAATTTTCACAATTACATAATGATTAACACAACTGGGTTGATGGATTAGTTGTCATTGTTATGACTCCCATAATTAAGAGTTGGGGAATAATTTTACATTAACCCACTGATGAATGAAAATGGCCAGTGAATAACTGAGGAATGGGTATCTAGAGAGTTGTCAAAGGAGATGGTTTTCTGAAAAAGAATTTCACAACTGAAATAGAGCACCCATTTACTTAATGTGAACAGTGTGCTAGGTAGGGAACTGTTAAACGCTTTACTTTCACTTTTAACCGTAATATGTGAAACATTTCTTTTATTGCTCCCATTCTACAGATTAAGCTGCTCAGATATTAAAAAAGTTAAGTCATTTGCCCCAGGTCACAGGGATAAGTAGTAGATCTTAGATTCAGTTCCAGGCACATGCTCTCCAAGAATGACTTGGATGGAATTGCTCCTTCTCAAGTCTCCAGAAACCAGCACTATTTTAAAAGTTGTGACTGATGGACCAGAATTCCAGCCAAGAGGACATGCACCAAGGAAATGTGGTGTCACAGATAAATCTAGTGTCTGCTGCACTAGAGAAGACAGGTTCTGATTTGAAACATGCTCGCACATGAATGGGAGGTCAGAAACTCCACAGTCTTTGTGTCTGAGATCTAGAAATTTTAAAGCAAGACCTCTTCCTGAAAGGGCATTTCTTTGGTCTGTAGCCTGTGTTATTTCTGCTTTCCTACGGATATAACCAAAGCCAATGAATACTTAATCTGCCTTCACATGGGAACTGAACCATGTGCTCGTGAGGCGCTTGGGCTGTACAGTTAGCACTGACACTTCATGATCAGCTAGGGCATAGAACTGGAAATTCTGAGACTCTTACATATTAGAATAGAAAATTGCCCTTTCCAACCACGAGTTCAAAAATAACTCTTCAGGTGGTAGTTCGTGCTAAGGGAGAATCAGAAGGGAGTGCACTGGAACTAGGTTTTACAGAGTGCAAAACCAGGGAATCTTTCCAAACAAGTGGTAAAAATACAGCATTTTTAGAGCTACTTACAAGTGATGCCTTCAGAAAATTATGCATTAGGAGAGAGAGGGGACTGAAGCAAAGGGGGCTTTTGGAGGGCTTTAAAGAAATTGCCCAGGCAGGGGAGGATCAAATCCTGAACTGAAGCAGGAGAAAGTAGATGGAATTAAAAGGACAGACATGGGGACTATTACACAGGTGGGTTCCTTAAGATTCCATTCTCTTCAGATTTATGGTGCAAACATACTATTAAGCATGCAGTAGTCAGGGACAGAAATGTGTCTGAAAGACCTGCTGAGAAGGGTAGCTGGTTGGTACAGTGTGTCACAGACTCTTTACCTCATCGTAAGTTGTCTTAGAACATCAAAGTTTTGTGTTATCTGTGTTGATTGAAATTTGGTCTGTGTTCTGATAACTTGAACAAATTTGAATCAATGTAACCTAACTCAGTTCACATGCAGTTGACTTGTCCAAATGGCCCTTGAGCAAATACGAAGCACATTGCTCATGTTAAGTCAATGGCTGTTCACACAAAGTGAGAGCTGAGTATCTGTGGGAAAAAGAAATGTATGGAATGGCAAGAAATGGGTGAGAGATGGGAGGATTCTGATGTCAAATCCTGGCTGTAACACATCTTTGCTAAGTCACACTAAACAGACAAATGAATTCTGTGAATCAGGGAAGAGGGGAAAATAATACCTCACTGGTTTGTTTTGAAAAATGAGTGATATGTGATGTGTCATGGGTAAAGTCACTCAACGGTATTTAGAAAAGGATGGCTCACCTCTGAATCTAGTTTCTACATATTCTATGATTTGTTGCTACTTGCTGGCTTCATTATGTTGAGCATCATCTCTGTAAATCCCTTTATCTCTAAGTTTTTCAGTTCAGATAACTGGACATTTAGTAAATTCTTTTTTTGTTTGTTTGTTTGTTGGGGTTTTTTTGGTACCAGGAATCGAACTCGGGACCTTGCACTTGAGAGGCAGGTGGCGGAACCACTGAGGTAAATCCCCGGCCCTAGTAAATTCTTATAATATGCTGGATACAGTGCTGAGTCTTGAATACACAGAACTGAGAGAAATATGGTTCATTTTTATAGAGGCTTAAAATCCAGGGGTGAAGATAAACTGGCCAGAAGTACAGTGGCAAGAGCTAGTCCATGAAGATAAGTAGACAAAATTAGGTAGCAGCACAGGTGTAAGGCATCAGA
>NW_004624868.1:2198569-2208877 GCF_000247695.1 Heterocephalus glaber
TGCATTATATAAAGGTACAATTCCCAATGAGAAATGTAATTGTGTTGTATACCTACAATGTACCAATAAAAGAATTTAATAATAAAAAAAAGAAAATAGTATTTTATGTTTTATGTGGAGTATAAGAGCAATATAACTGCACACCATTATTTCATCCTCCATGTCCTTTGTGCTATTTAGCATATATTTTAGTTTTCCATATACCACAACACCCACAGTAATGATGCTATTTTTTCTTTAAACAGCCAGTTCCCTATAAGAGCAATTAAACATATAAAAATGCCCTTATATTTACTCTAATCTAAGTGGTATTTGGAAACCTTAATTTCTTTTATTAACTTAAACCTCGATCTGATACCATATTTCTTCTGCCTGGGAAACTTCCATTATTTATTACAGTGTATGTCTATTTGTAATGAATTTTCTGATTTTATTTGTCTGAAATCTTTTAAGGTTGGAAATACATTTTTCACAGATTATAAAATTCTTGTGACAGAATTAACTGTTTATCACTTTAAAAGTGTGCTCCATTTTCTTCTACATTTTTTGGTTTTTATTTAAATCACGTTATAGTTCTTATTTATATTTATGTGCATTTAATGTTTCACTTTTCCCTTGTTATCTTTGAGAATTTGTCTCCATCATTTCCAGGAGTTTAATATAATGTATTTAAGTTCTTCCCCAACTTCAAATATAAATTTTCATGATCTTTTCTGAGCTCCTTGGGTCTGTGTTTTTTACTATTCCCCAAAATATCATGGATAAAATATCTTCAAATATTTCTTCCGCTCCATTCTCTTCCTTCTATGAGTCCTAATACATGCATGTTAAATCATTTTATATTACCCCATACTTCTTGATGTCCTGTTTCATGTTTTTTAAATTTTTCCCCCTTACAATGCATTTTTCGGTGAAATTAAGCAATTTTAAAGGAAATGTCTTCACATTCATTAATTTCTGCTTCAACTCATGTTTATTGATGACTGCCTCAATAGAACTATTCGTATTTATTTTCCTCAGTAGAATTTCCATTTGCCTCTGCCTTTTAGTTTCTATTTCTGTGCAGATATTTTCACAACTGCTTGTGCATGTTTTACAGTAGAACCCTTAACATATTACTTACTTAGATCCTTTTTAAAAACTTCCAGTTTGATAGTTTGAACATCAGTCTCATAAACAAGTTTTTTATTATTATTATTGATTTGTATTTTAATGGTAGTTTTGGCAGTGGTTTGTATTTCCTCACTGTGTGCCTCATAATTTGGAGTTGGGTCAGGATTTAGCTCAGTGGTGCCATGCCTGCCTCAAAATTTGGGGTTGCAAGCTGGGCATGAGTGTGAAGTAAAAGGAAGTTAGGTAAATACTCTATCCCTAAAAAGACAGGTGTATCTCTTCTTCTATGATTTAATATTGGAGATAGAAGAAACTGAGTTAATTTCCTACAATTTAAACTGGGTCCTGATGTGTTGTTGCTATGGTTACCACCAAACTATGGCTGGATTCAAATTTCTCTGTTAACTTGAACTGAGTGTGGGGACTAGTTTGCTGCCTTTAGCTTCAGGATTTCCCTGTTTACCTGACTCTCAAAAGGAATCTCTCTCCACAATCTCACCCTCTCATTAACTGTAGTGCTATGCTGTGGCCAAGAATGCGTTTGGCAGGGTAGATCTGTCAGTAACCCTGCCCTTCTGTGAACAGTAGGCACCCTCTAATTCTGAGCCCAGTAAAGTTTTCTACCTTTCCTCCAGAAGGAGAGAATTTCACCTTTTACTTTCTATAACTTGCAGCATATCTTTGCCCATGATTTTTGGGGAGGGAGGGCAACAGGTTTTGCTGCCTTTTGACCAGTGGCTGAGGCTTTTGTGTTGTAGGGAAGAGTGATGCAAGGGGATTTTCTGCATTCCCACATAGCAGATCCTTCCTTTCCCAGGCCTACATTTCCAAAGGAAGCTTCCCCTGCTTTCTTCTTTACCCACATTGCCTTTGTGGAAAGCCATGGAGAAGAGCTTGTGAGTATGTGGAAACTTACCTTGTGTCTAAGAGTCCTTGGTTCTCAGGGTAATCTACTCTTAGCCTTTATCAGTTTATGAAAATGCTGTTTTGTTTCTAACTTGCTCGCATGGCTTGCATGGCAGTCACCCAACCCCCTGGTGAATCACCTGGCCTCAGGTGAGTCAGAGTTTAAACTTCAACTACCCTTGAGACTCCTTGCTTCCCTCAGACCTCAGGCTACCTGGTTTTCCTGCCACCTTATCTCTGATTTATTCAAGAGATTGATTCTCTTAATATCTGGATTTTTATTGTTAGAGTGGGAGCAACATTCTTCCTATTTTTTATATCCTAAAAAGAAGCTTTAGAGTTCTTCCACTGTGTTTTAATATGGAATAAATTTTCCTTTGTTTGTTTTTTCTTAGAAGTACTAGTGCTAGTACCAGTAGTAGTGGTAGTATGTATGAGACTTTAAAGTATATTTAGTTCAGGTATGAAATAGAAGGAAGAATATTATCTATCTTAAAAAGAAATATTATTGTCATATCTAATACTATTTATCGAGAAAAAAGAGAAAAGAAAATATTATTGCAATATTTTTTGAGGAGCCATGTTCATGCTGCAGATGAGAATGTGTGTCTGAAATATCCCTAATATCCCTTTGCCTGCCCACTGACTTCAACAAACTATATCTGCACAGCTGAAACACGTTGAGTGTCACAGAAGAAAACATCGCTGACATGGCCATTCATCTGTGTGACACAAGGGAAGGAAAGAAAAGTTGGGCAGAGCCATGATATTTTTCACTTATTATAACCCATCTCAATTCACAAAAAACAAAATGGAGGAGAGATTATCATCTTCAACCTCACTTGTAAATAAGCACATGCCCAAACCTCAGACTCTGAAAAGTATTTGTCAAATCCTGAGGTTCTTCAACTTGCAAATTTTCATCTAAGAAACCCTCATGAACACAAAAGAAAGCACATGCTACTTTCTGGTTGAGAACACTTCTTGGGCATTGCTCGGAGGTTACAGGAATTTTGCTCTGTGTATGTTTCTGGTTTAATATTTTTATAAACAGTAATATTAGGAGTGATAAAAGTGCTATGAAAAGGGGACACAACTAAATAAGCATAAAAATGAATATAAGTAAAGCTAAAAAGAGCAGGGAAAGAAAAATGTTAGGCGTACGTATGGAAGAAGGATCTAAAAGTAGGAACAATTCAGGAAATCAAAGGGTGATTCATGCATTGCATGAAAACTGATCATGTCCATTCCAAAGAATTGCAAAATACAAGACAAACTAAGAAAATTAATTTTAAAATTCACATATGTTTTGGTTGACCAGTGATCAGTCTAACAATCAGTAATTCAGTAATTTGGATTGTTGAACATAAGCTTTCAAATAGCCTTTCAGAACTTTGACTCTTTTTTTCTCTTGGTAAGAAGATGCACATCCATATGGTTAAATTTTGAACCACATTTAGGTTGCCACAGAACAAAGTACAGCCTTCTAAGATGCGACAAGGTACGACGCATCTAAACATGTGGCAACATCAGGTGAGTTTCCCACAAGATGGAGACAGCAAGACCGCAGACTGAGAGGCGAGGCGGGGAACGCCCTCCTGAAGATTGAGCAACACTACAGAAAGGCAAAAAAGCAGGGCTCAAAGCAGAAATCTTACAGATAAACAGAGCTTTAATTTTCTGTGACTTTCTGCGACCGTCTTATCTATAAAAGTAGATTGTACTTGAGGACTAAAGAAAGGGGGAGGAGTTAAATGCACACAAGTATGTGCTGCTATGTAGAGTCAGAGAAGCAGAAAAAAATAAACACTAAGTCACCCAGCAGGGACCCGGGCTGTAGGAGTAGCACTGTGACTCACGCCAGCCTCCGCTTACTGCCAGGGCTGGACAGGAACTTCGAAGGAGGATGAATCTCTGGGCTGCACTTAGCACGTAGGGACGCGGGGAACCAGCACATCTGCAGCTGCCCTTGACTCAGGTCACCTTTTCCATCTCCCCATCCAACCTTGCACAATGGCAGTCATCCTGGAGAGAACTGCCAGCGTTAGAGGGGGGAAGGGTGAGGGGACTGATGCCTGAACACCCACATCCACACGCACCTTGGAAAGACTTGGGAAGCAAGGCGTGACAGCAGGGTGGGGTACAGTCTGAGGACTGCTACACGAGGCATGGGAAATTTTAAAGCAAATGTTTATCCAGACCTTACAGGCAAAGAAAGTAAATAAAAGCATGTGAAAAATAATATGAAATTTTAGAAGAGAAGGCTTGGCAATTGGAGATGAGATGCAAATTAAGAGAATTATAAAAACTATTATGGGAATGAGAGTTGCTTTGGAGACCCGGGTCAGAGTGGGGTGGCTACACTTGAGTTAATTGCATGGAAGAAAATGAGAAATGGGAAAGGCCAGAAGGAAGTGTTTGGGGAGAAAATGATTGGTGCAAAACTCTGGTAAAGGAAAGCCAGCTCGATTTGGTTCGTTTTTAGGAAAAAAGAAGACCACTCAATTTTTTTCAAAGATAAAATGCAGTTTTCTTAGTTAAAGGGATCACTTTAGCATAGATATTCAGAAGGCACACAATAAGTCAAGATGATGACCACCAAATCATATTACAATGAAGCTGCAGAACTTGAAATATGTAAGAAATAAGTATCCTTGGACCTCTTAGCTAAAACCTCAGCCTTCTACAAGGGAAGGATGGAGCTGATTCCAAACTTTTCCACAGATTCCTTAATAGCTGTAGAGAGAACAGCAATCTGTGGTAGGGAAGAACCTAAAAGGAAAGAATGTTCTCTAAATTTGTCAACCGGCTGCAGGAATGTTCTTTTTGTTTCCTAAGGCCTGGCTGGTCTGTTTGCGGGGGAAGATCAGAAAGTGTAGGAAGTGTTGGTAACCAGTCCTCCAGCTGGGTGCAGCACAAATCAACAAAATAAGAGAAAGCAGAGTTGTTTCAGAACGACCCATGGCAACACTGCTGTGGGCTGGTGGAGAGCACTCTCAGAGGAACAGTGCACCCTGGAATTTTCATAAGTGACTTGGGTGTTACCTCTGAGACAGCTCGGCCCAGAACCTGCTTACCCATGGGGCATTGTGTGCTAAGTCCTGATGTCTCCAAGGGTATCAAGCGTTCTGTGGAACTGCTGTGCTCCCAGGAGAATAAAACCGGGACGATTTTCCCTCAAATGGATCTGTAACATGCACAACAACCAGAAGGAAGTGGAAAGGGGTGCTGCAGAATTGGCATCTGCCTATGAACTACAATAAATTTTGGAATCGTATTTTATGAAGGTGGAAAAGCAGGAGTCAGTTCCTAAAACATAAGGGCCTATTGAATGTCTTGTAGTTTCCTAAAACAAGTTGAAATGGTTGGAAGTAAAAGGACAGAGAAGATTAAAGGAGATAGCAAGGGAACAAAAGGATTAAAATCAAAGAGGCAGAAAGAATCATGGTTTTAGATATATAATTTACCTTGTGAGGTACCCTCTGCTGTAAATTGTGCTGATCATCCAGGCCAGCTTTTTCTTTTAAAGCAGACACCAAATGGTTACAAAGATTCTTGTCTACCTGCACACATGTTGTCATCTTTAAATATGTTAAGCCTCAACAGCATCAGTCTTTTTTTCTAGAAATATTATAGAATGCTCCCACCTCACAGTGATGTGACAAATTCAGGTAAGCAAATAAATAACTAGAACAGTGCACAAAGGGTCTGTGCTTAACCCTTCCTCTGTGGGCCCTGCCTCCAGAGACGGAAGTGGGGCCCTCCTGAGCTCTTCATCATCCTATTTCTCATACTCACAGAATTGCCAGATTGGAGTTTGGGTGATGTCATTGAGTAGAGTCATTGACTCTTATCCACAGAGAATGGGTTCCAAGACCCACAAAAGCTGTCTTAAACCTCAGAGTATTGAATTATATGCATACCGAATACTATACAAACATTCTATACATATATACATATTAATTCTTCCCATAGATCATAGAAACCTCAGTATATGAATTCTATATTAACTCGAGAATTGGTACCTTGTCAATAAAGAAGCACTTCATGACTTTTCTTTGGCATATTCAAACTGTTTGCATTAGTATTTTTATGCTTTTTGGGGGTGGATATTAAGTAAACTAAGGGTTATCCAAACCCAAGCACTGTGATACCACAACAGTCAAAACTAATTAAAAATCATGATACCCACTGACTGGTGGTGGGTAGCTTATGAATTTTATGGATAGACGTCCCCCCAAAGCCTCATCCAGTCATAGCTGGGGCTCTTTAGAGGTAGCTCAATCTAGAATGTGTCATGCTGGGATTAAGAGTGTGTAATTACTAAATCAGTACACTGATTGGTTTGGCACTACCCTAAGCTCAGTAGCCTAGATAAAATATAGATCACTTGGACTTGCTTCCTTTTGCTGCCTTCAGCCTACCATGAACTATTTCTCCTCTTCAGTGCCCTTCTACTATGCCACTCTGCCTTGGAACCAGCAGACTGTGGACTGAAACCTCTACAGATGTAAGCCAAATAAACCTGTTCTCCTTTAACTTTGGATGTTGAGTATTTTGTCTCAGCAATGAGAAAAGTAACTAAGACAAAGGGATTTTTTGTATCCTGGATGGAATGGGGAGGGATGCTCTGAGATTTCATCATTATACTCAGAACTGTGTGCAATTTAGCACTTATGAACTGTTTATTCCTGGAACTTTCCATTTCATATTTTCAGATCATAGTTGGTCATGGGTAACTGAAATCATGGAAAGTGAAACTATGGATGGGGAAACTACTATGTAATTTGGGCTGAGTTTCTAAAGGTAGAGTTTCAGAGGGCTAAAAATGCATCAAGAGCATCAGCCATTGTTCTTGTTCCTCTGTTCTCTCCTCAGTTGAAATGGAACTTTGGAACTTGTCAATGTACTCTGAGCAGCTTTGCCTCTCCTCTCTCCACCCTCTCCCCATAGCTTTCTTTGCAATGGCTTGTCATCTCAGCCCAAGGCACCCAGCCCAACAAGTTCTTTTTCTCTGAGTTAAAGTCTTGCAGTGATGACAGAAGAATACTGAATCTACAAAAATCAAGACAGTAAGACTCCTGATTAAAGAACTGGCTAGAAGTCATTCACTTAGAAAAGCACTGCTCCTTGGCCAGGGTCCTTTGGTTGTAAACTAGAGCTGGGTCTATTTTCCAGCTCATGGAGCCTAATTTTTACTGCTATCTACTATAATTTCTTTGTACTCAATGCTTTGCCATGTGCTGCAGTAGGAGGATGAGCGTTCAGGGCATACTTTATTGGAAAAAGGGTGCAGGACATGCTGGGTCTCCCAGCAATGCTCCTATCATATTACACCATGACGGTTCCTAGCCTCACAGTTGCCATTATGTCACTATGTGTACTCAGTACCCATCTTGAGTTGTGCCTCTTATTTTTCTATTCCATTAGTGCTCATAGAGTTTTAAGAATGGGCTCCCCTAAGCACTGTCAGCCTGTGCAGTTCTTTCTGAATGCCGAGACAGTCATGCAGATCATTCCCAGAAATTTCTCATGCTACCATTGTAAATATGTTACATTCCTCTTTTTTTGCCCCTATCCAAAGGTTATGGATCAGATCGTGATGTGTTTCACAAAATTAGAATCATTATGCCATACCTGCCAAGGGAAATGCACTAAAGGGATTGCTTGTATTCAGCTGAAACTTTAACAACTGCCTTTAAGTCTGGAATTTAAAGTCCTCCCCACTAGATAATTAACTAGTGTTTCCTGGCTCTTCAGTAAATGAGTGCTAGACCTCTTTCATTTGCTCGAGTTCCCTTTTGGAGCCATGGGAGGAAGAACAGATGGCAGCGCCTCCAGACTGGGGTGAGGAACAACGTTCTGGGAATTTCTCAAACAGCACACAAGAGCAAGCAAATTAAGAAACGAAGGGAATGCCACATCCAGTTCATATTTTTTGCTTTTATGGGAATGCTTTCTTGCAATATTGCTTTCAAATCTTCATATGAAAGCAATATTATGTAAGAGGAAATTAGAAAGTAATGCATACATATGTAATGGAGTGGAAAGGTGTTTACATAAGCTTAAGTGAACAAAGGAAGTTTCTGAACAGTCATAAATAAGTGTAGAGGAATGAAGGAGTGTTGAGTCAAAATCTGCGCTGCCTTCTAGGCATAAAGATTATTTCAGACATACAACAGAAAGTCAAAATACACTTTCACCAGTCAAAATCCTGCAGCAGCTATTGCAGAGGGAATTAAACCTAGGAGAAAATTCCACAGTTTAGAAAGACATTTAACCTTCCAAACTGGTATTATTAGTATGTGCTTAAATCCCTGTAACTATTGCAAAGTGAGGCCTTTACAACTATGCTAGAGGCCCTAATGAGGTTTTGACCATGTCTTCATTTCCAAACCCACTGCAGAGTCTGGAGCCAGGCTGCCTGGCTTCAAAACTTGGCTCTTCTGCTTGCTAATTGTGTGCTCTTGGTCATTTTCTCAACCTATTAGAGAAAAATAATACTAACAATTGCACCAGATGCTGCTGGCTCCCTGCCTGCATTTCCTCAGCTTCCCCTAATTTCCCCAGCACAAGCCTCACCTGCCATCTTCTGTATTGCAGTGTGGAAGTGCTCTCTAGCTGTGGGACTCTGCCACCCTCTCTCTAGGAACAGAAACACAGGAGGCAATGGCTGCAAGCCAACAAGGCTGGGCATTGGCAGACACCTCTCTGTCTGTCATGGTGGCCCCACTGTGTCTTTGGAGGATCTGAGCCCCAGCTGCCATCCAGTCATACTTGCGTTACTGTACTTTGCCCTTCTCTTCCCAGTCCAACTCACAATGCTTTCTGTAATAACCTCTCAAACTATTCACACCCAAATCTGTCTCCAAGGGAAATCCAACTTAGGACAATAGACTTTATCTTGTGGAGTTGTGAAAACCACATGAAATGTGCATGTGAAGAGATGAGCACAGCACCTATCCAGAGTAAATGACCAAAAATAGGGATGATATTGGCTATCATAAACATTATACCATCAGTGTCACCTATCCAACGTAAATAATTATATAGAAGAGGCTTGTAATATATACAAGTCACTGGGCATGGTGGTGCTCCCTTGTAATCCCAGCTACTCAGGAGGGTGAGGCAGGAGGATCACAAGTTCAAGGCCAACCTGGGTGACTTACTGAGATTCTTTTCCAAAAGATAAAATAAAAAGAGCTGGATATGTAGCCAGTGGTAGCTTACCTTTGAGTTCAAGTTCCAGTACTGAAATCAAAATGCATTTGTCATGACACAATTTTAAATGTACTTACTAACAATTATGAAGTGCAAAATTATTCAAATTCCCACATGACTGTAGCTGAGAAAAAATAAAAATGCATTTTCTTCAATTTATCTTAAATTCATAGGTGCTAATTTTTACAGTCACAAAATCAGTTTCTAAACTTAAAACTCTGCCTGATTTTACAGATAAAAATCCTGAGGCAAAGAGAAGTTTTATGACTTGCCCAGAGCATAATTTTGACTGGATTTTCTAATTCTTGGCTCTTGGTCCAGTGCTCTGGCTGTCATACAACCTCCCATAAGCTGTATGTGAAAGATAAGAAAGACAAAAACAACCGAGGACCAGGTGCTGCTGATCCTGCATGGATGGGGGAGCGGGATGCTAAGCTGTGCACAGATGTTCATTCACAGGCAGCCACCATCTTGATCCACTGGGTTTGTTTTAAATGAACCCATGAGATTGGTTGATTAACAGGAACAGAAATTTACTTCACACTCTTCTGGAGGCTGTGGAGTCCATCATTGAGCGAGCAGCAAGATTAGCCCTGCGAGGACTATGATATCTTCACATGGCAGATGAGCAGGAAAAGGAAAGGGAACTCTCCTGCTATCAGTCTTTTGTGTAGTGTCATAATCCACTTATGAGAGCTGAGACCTCATGACTTAAATGTCTCCCATTAGGCCCCACCTTTCAACACTAGTGCATGGACTTTTATTTATTTATTTGTATTTTTTAATTTAAATAATTGTATTGGTACATTTAAGGAATACAATGTAATGACATTCATCATTGGAAATTTGCACCTTTACATAATCTCTCTTGGTTCTTATTTTTTCCCCATTCCCCTGCCCTCTGCTCAACCCCTCCACCCCTTCCTATCAACAAACACTTTGGTTCCATTTTTTTTTCTCATATTAATTCCATTCCCTTCTTTCCTTTCCCCTACCCCTCCCACTTCCCCTTCCCCTTTTCCCCCTTTCTTCCTATTTCACATGATCTATTATACCTTTTAGTCCTTA
>NW_004624868.1:2216963-2236286 GCF_000247695.1 Heterocephalus glaber
GGGCAGGGGAAAGGAAAGTAGGGAAAGGAAAAAATGATGAGAAATGGAAAAAATGGAAATAAAGTCTTTGTAAATAGGGAAGAGTGGAGGGCGTGTAGGGAGGGCTAGGAATGGGGAAAAAATAAGAACCAAGATGCATTATATGAAGGTACAATTCCCAATGAGTAACATAATTGTGTTGTACACCTACAATGTACCAATAAAAGAATTTAATACAAAAAAATTAACAGGAATTAAAAATTCCTTGCAATTTACCTATTGAACATTGTCACTCTCATCTCCATTCCTCAGCTGTTAGCAACCACTGATTTTTTCCACCATCGTCATACTTTTGTCTTTTTCAAAAGATCCCATAGTTGGAACCATATGATCTACAGGCTTTTCAGTCAAGGTATATTTCACTTGGCAACATGCATTTAAGATTCACTGTCTTTATATATCTCGAGACAGCTTCCCTTTTCCTTGCTGAATAGCTTCCCTTTATGTGGCTGCACAGCATTTAGTCTACCCATTCACTTATCAAAGAGTGTTTTGGTGGTTTATTGTGTTTTTGCAATTGTGAAGATAGCTTTTATAAACATCCATGGTCAGGTTCCTATGTGGACATATGCTGCACACTTGCTGTAACCACTTGTTAGGTATAGAAATAGTTTTATTGAATCTCTGGGATTGTCAACAAATATAATCATGTTATCTATAAACAAAAGTAGTTTTAGTTTTCCTTCCCAATGTTCTTGCCTCTTTTCATTTCCTCCTTTTTTCTTGTTAACCTAACTATGTCTTCCAAAGGGAGGTTGAATATGAGTGATACAAGAGGACATGCTACCTCTTTTCAATCTTTGAAAAGCATCACAACATTACTACATTACTACACAACATGATGTTAGCAGTAGGATATTCATAAATATTCTTTAATAAGATAATGAAGTTTCCTTTTTTAAAAAAATGGGTGTTGAATTTTATCCAGTGCTTTTTCTATACCCATTATTGAAATCATATGATTTTTTTTAGCCTATTGATATAATAGATTAAATAAATTGATTTTGAAATGATGAACTAGCCTTGCATGGCCAGAATAAATTCCTCTTGGTCATGATATCTTTTTGCACATTGTTAGACATCATTTGCTATTGCTTCTCAACCTTTTGGCTAAGATCAAGTGTAGATGTCATTTGCTAATATCTTGTTTACAGTTTTGTGGCCATGTTCATGGAAGATACTGACTTACAATTTTCTTTTTCTGTTACATCTTTATCTGATTTTGGTATTAGGATAATGCTAGACTAACAGAATAAAGTAGGATATATTATCTTCGCTTCCATATTTAAAAATAGATTGTACAGAATTTATATCATTTCCTCTCTAAATGTTTGGTAGGACTTACTTAAACAATGTGAGTGTCCTGCTTCCATGTTTTTATGTTTGGAAGATTATTAATCACCAATTTGATTTCTTTAATAAATATAAGAGTATATAGATGATGTTTCTCTTTCTATAGATTTTGACATCTTTGTCTTTCTTGAAATTGGTCATTTAAATTATCTAATTTGTAGGCATAAAGTTATTCATTTTATTCCTTTAGTCTCTTTTTAGTATCCATGACATGAGTAGAGAATAAAATTATTATTGAATGATAACAACTCTTTCTTTATTTCTTATACTGGTTCTTCTGTTTCTACAGGAGCCTAGCTAGGTTTTATCAGTTTAATCCATTTTTTAAAAGAACTATGTTTTGGCTAGTTTATTTTCTCTATTTTTTTCTGTTCTCAAGTTTTCTACTTTAGTTAGACATTTTTCTGCCTCCCTTAGACTTAAAATATACTTTTCTCTCTTGTTTACTAAGATGGAAACTTACATTATTGCTTATAATAATCTGGTTTCTAACCTAAGTGCTTTCTCCAAATCAAATTTTGATAAGTTGCATTTTTCTTTTCATTTAATTCAGATGTTTTCTAATTTATCTTCAGATTACTTGACACAGTGTTGTTTACAAGGATATACTTAAATTTTGTAATATTTGTGGCTGTTCTAGTTTTCCTTCTGTTATGTATTTTTAGTTTAATTTTGTGGTTTGAGAACATACTTTGTATGATTTTGATTATTTCAAATATTTTATGATGTATTTTGTGACTCATTTAACTTAATGAATGCTCCATGTGAGTGTAAGATGAGTGTTTATGTTGCTATTGTTAGATATTCTATCAATGTCCATGTGATTATATTAATTGAATGTGCTGTGCAAGTCAACTATATCCTAAGTAATTCTCTGCTTGCTTGATTTATCAATCATTGAAGCAGGGGTGTAGAAGTCTCCAATTGTGAGAGTTGATTTTCCTATTTCTCTTTTTAGTTTCACCAGGTTTTGCCTTACAGATTTTGATAGTTTTACCAAATCATATGCAATTTTGACTATTTCCAGGATGTTAATAAGTTCATCTAAAGCATTCTACAGTTTACATTATAATGTTTTTGATTTGTGTCATTTCCTTTTGATTCTTTTACATATTTTCCTTCTCTTTGCTTACATTATTCATCTCTTCTTACATGGTATCTACTTTTTTCTATCAGACTCTCTACCATATCAATTATTGCTATTTTAAATTCCTTGTCTGATTACTTTAATGTATGTATCATATCTAAATCTGGTTCTGATGCTTGCTGTCTCTCACACTGTGTTTTTTCTTGTCTCTTAGCATACCTTGTAACTTTTGGTGGAAATGTAGTTAGCATATATTAGATCATAGGAACTGAGGGAATAGGAACTTTAATATGAATTTTTATGGTAATCTAAGAGTTATCTGTGCAATGTTTGCTAACGTGTCTCTCATTGTCTCCATTGTCAACTTTGGGCTTTCTTGAATTTTCCTCACCAGGGAGCTTGTATCTGGAAACTCTTTTGTCTATAATTCTCTGTTGCTGGACTGGAACCTTGTTGATATAACAGTAACAAGGCACAGGGGAGGGAGACAACTCTAACCTTCTGATTAAGCCTCATTCTTTCAGTGGATCTGTGTCCCTGGTCTACAAACTTCACAAATGCTTCCTAGTTGCTACTTTCTCCCTTCTGTGCAACAGGAAAGCTAGAGAGGTCTGAAGTTAGGTTAAAGTCCTTCCCATCCATTCCTGTCATCTTTTATAATGGAGAGTAGGCCTTTGTTGAGGAGAAACCACTAGGCACATTTCACAAAGGTTACTAACCCTGTCCCAACTCCCCAGAGTCCAGAGGGGAACTTTTTTTGCATTTTTTTTTTTTTTGAGAATTTTTCACTACATTTTGTGCAGTATTTCTAGATGTTGTCTAAAAGAAAGTTTAAGATTATCTGGTGTGCAATAATGCTAGAATTATAAATCATTCAATTTTTCCTCAACTCATATGTATTAAGTATAAACTATGCCAATCACAGTGTTAAGCCATAGAAATAAATTAGTAAATAATTTAGACATATCTTTTCCTTTCTAAGAATTCATATTCTCTTCGAAAAAATAGTTTTTGCACAGTTTATGAGTCATAGGTAAGAACAGTTTGTTGGAGAGGTGTCTCTCTGTGGCTGAGTTAAAAAGAAAAAAACCCTCAAACTCAACTTCTCCTACTTATAATACAGTGATCCTAAAATAGGAGATTTCTCCCAATTTTGCAGGTAAGAATCAATTCTCCAGCAGACACCAGCTAAGTCCAAAGTTCAAAGCAATTCCAACACTATCTTCCTGGAGACAGTGTCCAGTCCCACACAGAGAGCTCAGACTGCCCCATGCAGTCACCAATTTCAAGTCCAGCCTTCTAGAACTTCTGGCCAACTAGCTACAAATAAGGTTCCCTTTTTCTGGCTCTACTTCATTCACTAAAGTAAACAATTGGGGAAAAGACTAATTTACATTTACCAGCTTATTGTTAAGGATATTACAGAGAATACTGATGAGCACCAGATGAAAAGATAGGACAAGGTAGGTCAGTGGGGAGCAGAGCTCCCATGCCCTCTCACAGTACATCACCCTCCAGAACCTCTGTGTGTTCCGCCATCCAGATGCTCCCCACACCCTGTCCCTTGTGGTTAGGAAGTTTTATTACATACAAATGATGGATTATGCTGCTCTTCACTGGCAATTAGCTTAACTTTCAGCCTCTCTTCCCTTCCTGGAGGTGGGGGTGGTGTTGAACATCTCAACCTTCTAAATAGAGGTCTGGCTCCCTGGTCCATGACCTTCCACATCTGGAGACCTTGCAGAAATTGCTTCCTTAACATAAGCTCAGGTGTGGGTGAAGAGATCTTCAATACTCCTCTGAAGCTGTTCTGGAGCTGCTTCCAGAAACAAGGACAAAAATCCAAATTCTTAACAAAAAGTATTCTTATTGCTCCAGCCACTTGCAAAATAACAAGGATTACAGGAACTATGAGCCAGAATCGTAGAAAAACCCTCAAACCTATACAGGCAGTATGATCAAAATATATGCTGAATGTTTAAATTTTAAAAAATTATTACAGTAAAGAACACATTGCCATTAATCTCCCTCAGAATAGTCTCCCTTATTTCAAACACATTTACTTTGTCATTCTTACCACTTTCTGATGCAGTTCTGGAAGGCTTCTCTCATGAGTGTCTGTATAAGGTGGGATCAAAGATACAGTGAATGCTGAGCCCAGTGCCACTGGAAAGAAAGGCAGGCTCCAGGCTCGTAAAAACATGACAGTGTGTCTTCATCCACCTTATTCACTGGATCTGGTACCATGCGACTTCTGGCTCCTCCCTAAAGTTGACAGGCCATGAAAAGTAAAAGGTTTGGTTTTGAATGGATTCAGGACATGGATGCAGGCCCAGTAGAACAACTAAAGACGAGAAAGCGGTATTAGAGAACTGCAAGAATGATTGAGGTAAGCATGTGGAAAATGAGGGGGGTATTTTGAGCGAGTTTAGTGGCAATGTGTCTTTTAGAATAACAAATTGAAAGTAAAATTAATACTCACTGTATTTTCCCATTACACTGTGTGTGTGTGTGTGTGTGTGTGTGTGTGTGTGTGATGTCACAGGGGCCACCTACCAGGCCGTCCGTCCTTCAGTGGTACTCACCACAGTCTCAGATGCCTCAATTGGCTCTTATCTCTCTGGTCACCCTGGTTCTGATCAGTTAGGTCAGGATTCTCTGTGGTTCTTTCACTTCTCGGATTCCTGACATATCTCCCATCCTCCTCCCACTTCCTGGGTATCACAGTCTTAGTCTGTTTTATGCATATATGTAAGACTTTTGGATTAATTAAAAGTAAACTTTCTAGGGCTGGGGATGTGGCGCAGTGGTAGTATACTTACCTAACATGTACAAGGGCCTGGGTTTCATCTCAGCGCAGCAAAAACATAATAAATACTAACTTTAAAAAAAGTTTCTCTTAATTCCTTAATGTATTTGACTTTTCTTACCTATAAATTTATGACATTCTAGTTTGTGAAAATGTTCACTCGTATTATTGTTTACCTTAATAAGTTTAAAAATAAATTAAAATTTCTGTATAAAAGGAATTGTTAGTAAGAAAAATTATATGTCATGAATATATTCTAAAACATTTCTGTCAGGTCTGACTAAAGTAAGTCCTTCACAAACAAATGGGACAAAGCAAATTAGCTGCTTTTAGCAAGCAGCAGCACCTTCTCAGTAAATAGGGCAAATGGACTCAAAAGGAAGCATACAACTCCCTTGGCACGGAGATGTCCAGTCATTGTGTGCACGCCTTAGCAGACCGTCCTTGGGCAACCAAGTCCCAAATATGTCACCCCAGATTCCTTAGCCCCTTCTATACCTATATAAGCCCAATTCCTTTTCCAGTTAATTGCTAATATCTCTCTCCCCTGTGTTAGCTCATCCACTCATGGGTGAAATCTCTCCCAGCAGGCTGCCACTACCTCCCTCTCCCAGGGTCAGCCCATCCACACACAGATGTGATAAACTCGGCTTTTCCCAGCTAGCTGCTACAATCTCCTGATTTTAGTCCCTGTTAACTGGAATAAACTTTCCTTTCAAAAGCCCATTTTTGACAAGTGGATTATTTAGGACAGTTTCTTTTTGCAGTTATTTCAGTTAATCTCCTGACCATTTGAGCTGATTTCTATATACCAAAGAGATATCCTTTACTGAAGTAGTGAGTTCAAATAAACTCATACAAAGAGATTTAAGAATTAGGAGCATGTCTTTTTTATCCAGAAAATTAGTCTATTTTTCAAGCTCCCTTTAATTAGTAGGAAATTACACTCTCCATTTTCTGAGTTCTGTAAATTAAGTGAGCAAAGTGATAAAAAGAAACCAACTAAAAGCTTTGGTTCCAGTTCATCAAATTTAATTTTAATTATGAGCAGTTAATCAAAATAAGGTCCTGCAGGAAGGGCCCAGCAACGGAGATTTCACTGAAGAGAAAATAGAAGGCACAGAAGATGCAGGAATTAGGTGGTGGTGAACTCTGGCAGAGCCTTCTGGAGTGGACCTGCCCAAGGCCCTGTGGACCTTAAATTGAATTTAGAAATGATTCCTTTGGGATTCTCACTGAATTGTAAAATGAATGTCACATGAACTAAAGATCCTACAGGCTGTTTAGCTTTGGCAGAGTAAAATGTCAGGATTGCAGAGACACTGACTGTTGTAGGGTAATACAATGTAAGCCAGACTTACCTCGGTCTGTTTCTGGATCTTTAGTACTTCCTTTCAACCACTGCATCTGACCTAATGTTCTCAGGGCTATTAGGTAAGCATCTCAGAATTATGTTTAGCAGATCTCTAGTATTTACCAACCTAAAACTAAGAACACTATAAGATAACATCTGAAGAAACAAATTGCCCACTTGGCTATGGTCTACCCAATGTCCTCACCATTGCATTGGTCAATGTGTTGATTTAGTGCTTTCTTTTGTTCTGTGACTACAAAAGTTCATGCAATCTCTTCCCCAGAAGAATGTGTGCCTCAGAATAAACTCTTCTTATTTCTTTCAACATGGTCATTTTATGTAAATGTCCCTCAAGTCATAAAATTTCTTTAAATTTGCTATTCATCTTCAGAAGAACTCTGCAGGGTGTATGCTTTAATCTCATAGTAGAAGCTGAGGGAACTCCCAAGGATGACACAACTATTCCACAAATACACCGGGATTTTCACCACCATTTTCTGATTCCAAAGATCAAGGTGAGTGGTTTCCACTAATTTCTTCACCCACTTCATACTCCCAGAAAACCACAGAATGGATGAATGACCTTCTATGCAGTGTATCTATTGATGCAAGTCTGCCTTAACTATCCCAGAACCTCTGTATGTTTAGTTCTCCTGGTCCTGGAGAGCTGATGGGGGTGGAGAGCTGCTTCAGCCTTAGCCCTGTTTATACCCTTCGGGGAAAACAGCAATACATGTCATCATGGGTCACTGAAACTCTCAAGGGGAGAAAAGAAAATCTTAACACTTCATAAGGTTTTTGATCCCTTCATAATGCAGAATAGTAACTTCCAAAATAATGGTGAATGAGTGAAAATGTCACTTAAATTTACTATCAGTAATTAGGGTTAAAGTTATGGTCAATTGAAATTAAAGTCAATTGACTAACAGAAGTAACTTAAAAGAAACTGACACACACAAATTGTTTACACCCATCGATACATATATTTATACCTATCCCAGTGTAAATAACAAGCAACTTGAATGCCACAGCAATTTCTAAAAGAATTATTTTATTGTAGATCAAAACTTTTTTTCCTAGGGTTAGAAAAACTGGTTTTACCATCCTTCTGTAGTGTTTTAATTGATGGACCATGTCTTCACTCTGTCTGCTGGCACTTGGCTTCATAATGTCAAATGCTGTACTTTCCATTCATATATTTTTATAAAACTCTTAACTGTTTCTTTTGGTTGTCAGTTTAATTATGGGCCCTGATGAATGATGAAATATATAATTTGGTTACAACAAAAATAATTGAGTCTTTGCTAAGGGCTCTCCAACTCTTCTGTGAAAAATAATGATATACCCTGATGAAGAAGGACACCCTAGGTTGTGCAGTCTGCAAGTGGTCTGATTGGCTAAGCTTGGCCACCTCCAGAGGCACTGGGCCCAGAGGGCTAAGACTCCTACCTTGGGAGTGGTGGGACTCATTTTTGTAGCTCCTAGTATCCCCCTCTTGATGTGACTCCTTAGATGAAGTCACCACGCCTACGGCCACAGTTCCCTTTCTAGGGGCCATTATGGGCACAAGGTCCAGGCCCTGTCCAGTTGAGGGTAGCTCTGAGAAGTTTCAGGGCTTCCCTGGTGGCCTGTGAAAGCCTTTGATCACACAGACCACAGCCCACCTCAACCTTGTATCCCGTCCTTCATTCTTCCTCCTGATAATCTCCCCAAAACTTTACATCCATGTTTCCAAGACAGCTTCCTAGGAGTCAGCCTCCAGCATGGGCTGCACTTCACGCAGGTTGCCCTTTCTCCCTGCAGCCCTAATTGTTAGCTTCCCCTTGTGGCTGACAGTGCTAAGGGAAAGGCAACAGAACACACCATCCCCGAATACTCAGCTTTGCCATAAAGATTATCATCATCTGAAGGCAGGCAAATGAGAATCAGCAGATGCAGGAAAGGCTTTCTTGGAGCTTCCCTCACCTAACTGAGAACAGAGACATCAGAGAGATTAAGTCTGCCATCAATCCCCTCTCAGGGAAGTGTTATGGCCATGGGTGAGGCAGCCCCAAGACGTGCCTGTGCAAATAACCATTATCTTCCATTAGTTTCCGCTATATATTTACTTCTGCACAGTTTGCCACTGGTAGAAACTCAATGTCTCTTTCCTTGGCTTGTTACAGCTGTACAAATTTCTCATTTTGTTAAAATACCAAAGCTGAGTTCTCAACCCGCTTTGTGGTTCCTCCTCTCTGAGGGGCCCCATGTCTACAAACACTGCACATGCCCATAAACTTTCGTGTATTGTGCTTTTGTTAGTCTGTCTTCTTTCAGTTGGATGCACAGATCCCAACAGAATCTAGGGAAAGTAGGAGGAGAAGTTTTTCCTTCTTTATGTTGAATTGCCTCAGTCTCCAAGCACAGGTGCTGGGGTGCCTTACTATGGGGCACTACGCTCATAGCAGGAAATGCAAACAGAAATGAGGCCTTATCGTGCCCTAGAAGAATTTAAATGGGGTGCAAAATTCACACACCCACATCCACAATTTGCTTGACTTTTCTGCTCCACGTACTGCCCCCACAGTCTTTTTTAAAAATTACTTCTAATCCAGGTCATTGTATGATCACATGAGCATGGACATGCCTTGCAACTCCCCATGTTCCTCTTGCTCCTGATGATATCCCAGAAACTGCCAATAAACCTCCCTTTCCTTTCTTCCCAATCTTCACTTCCCTTGTAACTCTCAAAAATCCTCAGAAGTGCAGAACAGCAGCATTCATAACACTGGATGATAGGAAAAGACAGCCGTGGGTACTTAAGTCATCAATCGTGACCGCCCCCTGAGAGGCCCCTCCGGGTCTCCACCAGAATTGCTCCGCTTCTCTCATTTCCACGTATGTAGTTCTCCTCAAGCAACTGGAGTTGGAGGAAGAAAACTGTCAGAATTAATTTTTCATATTTTATTTACAAGTTAATTATGTTTTTCCTATATCTTTAATGCAAAATACTGTATTTCATCATCGTTATGCAGCAAGTTGACCATGGACATGTCCGAATTTCCCAGATATGGGCACATACACTGTCAGGTAGCCATGCAGGGCTATGCATGCATGTGTGAGCATAGGTATGTGTGCATTTAAACAAAACAAATAATTTTACTTTTGATGTAAAAATATTAAAGCTCACAAATGTTTTTAGCTTTTATAATCTTTATCTATGCTCAGTATGCCCCCAGTTTATAAAAGTAATACTGCTTCCTACCTGGTTCAGTAATATGAGAATCAAAATGTTGGAAGAAATGAATTCCCTTGGCCAGTTCACTACAATTCTACTGCCTGAGTTTGAATCCACACTGTACAGTGACCAGCCACAGGATCTTGGGAAAAGTTCCTAGCTCTGTGACTCTGGGAAAGATCACTTGATTGCTTTCACCCCAAATTCTCTTATGTTTAGAATGGATACTAAGAGACCTGCCTCCTACCATTGCTGTGAGAGTTAAGTGACTGACAGAACAGTAAGCTTTTGAAAGTCTTTGGCTTGTGGTAAGTGCTCTGCAAATGGAATCCATTTTATTTAAATTGAACAGGTTTACAATTTTACATTTCAAAGCAAAAAATGTATTTTAATTTCATAGCAAAATAGTACCATTTCCTTCCAAGCATCACTACAGAAAAGACTGCAAACAACACAGCTCACCATTTTCAGTTGAATTACGAAGGTTGCTAGATGATAATAACTATTCAAGATGGGCATCAGTTTTATCTCCAAAGGTGATGTCTTTCCTTGGGACTTCCAGTCCTGGAAACATTCACTTGGGATTTCATTTGCTACAAGGATATTTCACACTCAGGGCCATTATGTTAAAAAAAAAAATAAATGAGTCTTTGCCTATGTAAGTGTTTCTCTTTTCTCTTCCGAGAATTTCTTAATATTGTGTTGTAGCATCTTGAGTAATGTAATTGTTCATGTATGATTTTGATATAGGAATGGTATCAGACCTCCAATATAGGGGAAGTATTATAACTCCCAACCTCTTAGATGTCTGATATGCTGAGTTTGTGTTCTCTAACATGGAAGGATGAATTTTAGGCACAACGGGGTTAAGAGTAGGAAGTATTTATTGAGAGAATAGCCCTGAGAGGCAGGAGGGGACCCAAATGGGTTGCTGAGGAACTCACTTCTCAGGGGAAGTTTTATAGACAAAAACCACATGGGTGTAGCATGGATTAAAGCTATAATCAACCAATAAGGTCACAAGTATAGTCACTTAGATAATAGTGACTCGATGAGGGAACAAATCACATAACAAGTGTGCATGCATAAACTAGCATAAAGAATCAACAGCTGGGATCTCATCTTATTAAAAAGCTTCTGCACTGCAAGAGAAACCACCAACAGAGTGAAGAGACAACCCACAATGTGGGGAAAAATTTTTATCAGCTGTCCCTCAGACAAAGGACTACTATCTAGAATATATAAAGAACTTTAAAAAAATCTGACCTCCTAAATTTAAAGACCCAATCCAAAAATGGGCATCTGAAATGAACAGACATTTCTCAGGCCAAGAAGTAAAAGCAGCAAATAAGCATATGAAAAAATGTTCAACATCAGTGGTCGTTCGAGCGATGCAGATGACAACAACACTGAGATTCCACCTCACCCCAGAGAGAATAGCTGCTATCATGAAATCAACCAATAACAAATGCTGGTGGGTTGTGGGGAGAAAGGAACCCTTCTCCATTGTTGGTGGGGGTGCAGACTGGTGAAACCACTGCGAGAATCAGTATGGAGATACCTCAAAGAACTAGGACTGGAGGTTCCATTTGACCCAGCTATTCCCCTGCTGGGGATCTTCCCCAAAGAATTAAAAGAATCATACCACAGTGATATATGTGCACCCCTGTTTATAGTGGCACAGTTTGCAATAGCAAAAGCTTGGAAACAGTCCAAGTGCCTATCAACTTGAAACTAGATAAAGATGTGGGGTTTTTTAATAAAATAGAATACTACTCAGCCATAAATAATGAGAAACTAGAGATATTTATAGTTAATTGGATGCACATTGAGGCCATACTCTTAAATGAAATAAATAGGGCACACATGTGTAAATACCAAATAGTTTCTCTGGTGTGAGAAACCAAAAGTGTAGATAAGGATCAAAATGTATAACAGATAATGTGAAATAGAAAGAAAAGGTCCAAAGGGGAAGGGAAAGTGGGAGGTGTAGGGTAAAGGAAAGAAGGAAAAGAATAGATATGAGAAAAGGAAAAAATGGAAACTTTATAAATAGGGAGGTTGTGGAGAGGATGAAGGGAGAGTAGGAGAACAGGGAAAAATAAGAACGTGCAAAAATTTCTTAAGACTTTAGCATGTTGAATCCATTAATATCTTAGAAGGATTATATATGTGGTTTGTATCCTGGATACCATGTCCATGGTTTATTCCAGGTATTCAATGCAGTTTTAATATTTGAAAACAAGTCAGTGTAATTTAGTACATGAACAGTGAAAAGAAAAAAAATAGTATAATATGACAATTGATTCAGAAAAGGCATTTAACAAAATTTAAATTCATTTATTAGAAAACCTTAACAAAGTATGAAGCGGATTTGATAAAGATGTGACAAATGTAACCAAACAACTCACATTTATTATTATACTTGATGGTGAAACAATGAATTTCCCCCTACTATCAGAAACAAGATAAGAATGAAGTTCTACCTGATGCAATAAATATATACAAGAAAAGTAAAAAATAAAATACCAAATATTAAGAACTGAAACTTCCCCTATTTGTAGATAGGATAATGATGTAATATAAACAATTACAAAGACCTCACAAAGGCAGGAATAATAAACTATCACAACAAAGGAGTTCACCAATTTCACAAAATACAAGATCTTTATGCTAGGCCAATGTAATAGCAATAAATACTTTGAAACAGAAATTAAAAATCCAATAGCACATAAAATTATTGCATATGACACTCTAAAAATTAAATATTTAGGTGCCAATCTGCTAAGAAATGTGCAGAACTTGAAAGTTAAAAACTACACAATGGTAATGAAAGAAATGAATGATTTAAATAAATGCAAAGGAGTTCATGGACTGAAAAAACAACTCAGTAAAACGGTCAATTCTCTCTAAGTTAATATATAAATTGAACACAATTCCTATCAATATCCCAGGAGTATATTTTGTATATACAGACAAGGTTATTCTGAAAGTTATATGGAAAGAAAAGGAACTATAATATTTAAAGTCATTCTGAAGAAGAATAAATGTGAGAAAATAGTCTACCCAATTTCAATAATTGCTGTATAATCGCAGTATCAGGAATGTATAGTACTGTAGGGAGAGACACAGACAGCAATAAGAGTACAAAAAATGTAGCGATAGAGAATCTTAGGTGTGCCAACTGATTTTTGACATAGTTGCAAAAGATAATTCAATGATAGAAGGATAATGCTCTTAAAATGATATTAAAATAACTGGCTCAACATGGGAGATTAAGTAATTAATTATTTATTAATTAATTAAAGAAACTCAGTCTAGTGATCTGAATGCTTTGAATGAACAAGATGGCCATGAATAATATGAGTCTTACCTAGGAAGTGACTGAAGGAAAAGGTTTGAATACCAGCAGAGTCCATTCTCAAGGGTATAAGTACTCAGAAAAGGGAGAAATCTGCATGTATTCACCCATATTTCATTACTACTGTAAAACCCAGGAAGTGGCTACTTTAAAGGACAGAGTGTTATTTTTAGCTCACAAATCTGCAGGTATAAGGTGGAGGGGCTTCATCTGCTGATGGCCTTGCTGACAGCATCCAAAGGTGGTTGGGGACACCACATGACAGGAGACAGGGAATGTGGATGTGTATGTATGTCTACTCTGGAGCAATCATGGAGGCTCCACCCTCATGACTTTATCTAACCTGAATCATTTCCAAACACCTCACTTCTACAAACCATAATTAAGTTTCCACCCTCTTAGTATCTCACAATGGATATTAAATTGTTCTTGAAGCTTTGGGGGACCCTCAAATTATTATAGGCAGCTAAGTTAGATAGAAATATTATAGGCAGTCAGATATGGCTGGACCATCGAAAGAGTCAGTGAACCATGGGCAGAGATGCATCAGATGGAGGCCAGGCCTCAAGATAAAGGCAAAGTGACCAGGCCTACATACTTCCCAAAAGGACAAGATAAGTGATAACACCTGGCCTAAGGAAGTCCAGATAGACCTCATTCATCCTGGTGGGTGACCAAGATCTCCAGACCCATCATTTCCTAGAAAAAGTCTTTGTTCTTTCCATGCATACTTGTTTTATTTTTTTTTATTGGTACATTTTAGGTATGCGATATGATGACATTCATCATTGGGAATTTGCACCTTTACATGATATGTCTTTACATGGTATATCACTTATATCTGTGAGGGTATTGGCATATAATTTTCTTTTTGTTCTCTTTCTTTGGTAGCATATTTATCTTGACTTGTTACAGAGTAGTAGTTTTTAGAATAAATTTGAAGTGGCATTCTTTTCTTAGTTTTGAAAGACATTGAATAAAATTTCTGTTAATTATTTTTAAGTATATAACAGAAATTTCCATCTGGTTTTGGAATTTTATTTCACATTCTTTTCTAGTTTTATTGTTAAGAACATTTATAATGAGATCTACCCTCTTAAAAAATTATATGTACACAACGTAGTTTTGCTACCTATAGGTACCATGTTATAAAATAGATCTTTAGAACTTACTCATTTTGCACAATGAAAACTTTAGACCCATTGATTTGCAACTCCTTGTTTTCCCTTCTCCCAGAATTGGGAACCACAATTCTATTCTTTGTTTCTATGAGTTTGACTATTTTGTAAATGGAATCATGAAGTATTTGTCTTTCTGTGAGTGGCATATTTCACTTATCAAAATGTCCACCAGGTTCACCTATGTTGTTAAATATAACAGACTTCCTTTATTGTTTTAGCAATGAATTCAAATATTCAATTGTATGAATGTACCACGTTTTTTGTAAAAAAAAAAAAAAAAGTATAAAAACTATCCAATTATATGAGTACACCACATTTTTCAAATCCATTCGTCCATACATGGGGAAAGGATAATCTCGTCAACAAAAGTTGTTAGGAAAATAAGTCCTTCAGAGCAGAATAATGAAATTGAACGCTTACCTGACACTATACACAAAAATCAACTCAAAATGAATGAAAACTTACATGGAAGACCTAAAACTGGAAGAATAGGCCAACAGAAAGATCAGGCCAGGGAAAGGCCAGCCATGTACATGGTGAAACATGCCTCTGTTCTTTTGTTCTTGGTGATAGGATCAAGGAGGGTTTTGCTCAGGTCTCCTTCACCACCATTCTCTAAAACCTCATGGCCCTTGGTGTTTAGCCCTAAGTTTTCTCTTATTTTGCAGAATTCTCTTCCCACATGTCCTTATCTTGGGTCAGTGGATATGGCTTTAAGGACCGTTAAGCACATACAGAAAGAAACATGTTCCTGCTCAGTCTCCAAGGAGGCAAGTACTAGCTGTCAGTCTTCTTCCTGGTCTGTATCCACTGTCTCAGCTTTTGGTGAGTGCCCTTCAGGATTAGCTCTGCTGTTCAATGTTTCTTAAGACACTCAAATTTTGTTGTCAATGTTTGTTATGCCATTTTTATATACAGTTGACCCTCCTGTATCCAGGGTTTACACATCCTTGGGCTCAACCAATCACAGACTGATAATTTATTTTAGATCTGTTCTGAACATGTGTAGACTTTGGGCAGGGTGTGTCGGGGGTCACTATTCCCTAAACGATAAGTATAAATATATAATATTTCTATTGTGTTATACATTATTAACAATCTAGACATGATATAAATAAAGTATGCAGGAAGTTGCACAGAGGATACACTGAAGCCCTACATCATTTTACAGAAGGGAATTGAGCAGCCATGATTTTTAATTTTTTTGGGGGGGGTACCAGGGATCAAACTCAGGACCTTGCACTTTAGAGGCAGGCACAGCACCACTGAATTACAACCCCAGCCCCATGATTTTTAGTATCCATGGAAGGAGTTGGTTTTGGAACCAAGCTCCCTGTGTGACAACTATTTATAATTTTCCAAGGGTTTCGAGTGAAGGGCAAATGGCCTGACTGTGCCCTTTTTTTTTTTTTTAACCTTCTGTGGTCCTCAGTGTTCTCAGGTATAATAGGAGATGGCTTACTGCATGTCTTCAGTTATGATCGGGATTAATTATGTCACAGTTGTAAATTAGTTGGAAGAAATATATAGTAAGTATTGAATAAATGCTCATGTCAATTTGCTCCATTATTTTGGAGGAACACATTCTCCAAAAGCTTCTTAAAAAGTAGAACATGCAGGATAGCTAAATTATTTAGGTCCCTGCACTGTACAATTCTGCCCTCATTCATAGTTTAAATTTGAATTGGCATAGAATTCTAGGTTAGAAATAACTTCCCCTTGTAGTATAAATATTCCGTTTCATGATCTGGCTTCCAGTGATTTTCTTGAGGCGATTGAAATCATTCTAATTCTTTAGCCTTTAGATAGATTTTTTTTTTTCACCATGCTTCAGAAGTTTTTCATTTTGAAGGTCTGGAGCTCACTGTAGTGTCATGCACAAGTCTGTATTTTAAGGCCAATGGGTCTGTGATAGAAGGCTGAAGAGTCTATGCTGGAAGGTTGAAGAATCCATGCCGGAAGCCAAAGAGTTAATGCTGGAAGGAAGTAGATGACATTCAAGGCAAAGATGGGAGCTCCCCCCAAAAAACAGAAGCACCTGGGTCCTTCCTCATTTCCCCTTTATAACATCCAAGCCACACTAGGGTGAATCTCCCACACCCTAGGGCATGGAATCACTGAGCAGATTTAGCTGACCTTCTCTTAACCAAACTTTTCAAGTTGACATAATCACTCAACCATCACAGAAGATAATTTACACTTATGAATGAAACACAAAACAAGTTTATGCTACACCAATAGCTGCTATTAGGTAAAAACCTCATGGCAGTACATTTTAATCATGCTGGAATTGCTCTCATTTATCTATTCTTAAATTTATTCCATGAGTTTGCATTGTCTTTGTTGTTTATATAACAGTTTGCACTGTCAGTGTGTGTGAAAGCATGTTGATAACAAATTCCAGGATCTTTCTAGTATAATAAAAACTGTCATTTGTTGATGGAAGCTGGAAGAAAAAGGTTAAGCAGGGACTTTTAAGGTCATTCTATTCTTTTCTTGTTGAGATTGATTCTAATTTTAATGCATTCCATGTCCAGCTTTAAATACGGCAACAAATTAAGCAAAGTAATATCCAATTGTTGTGTCTGTATTTAGGACTGTTGTATTGAATGTTCTGGAACCATCTGTGAAAACCACTTTTAGATTAGTAGAGCTCAACAGGGCAATACTATTTTATATGCATTATTTTGGTTTTTGGGATGACTTTTTTTTTCGTGTTAGAGTCATAAAAATAGAAGCGACCTATGGCAAAGTGAAGTGGGCAGGTGGCTAGGGCTTCCTGGTGTGAAGTTTTCCTGGGCCCAGATGGTGTGCTCCTCTTCCAATCTGTCCCTTCTTCCTTTGGGACCTTGGCCCACAGTGTTCCCACTCCTGGATGCTGTCCACCTGCATCCTGACCTCAGATAGCTCCCTGATCTCTCCCACAGCAAGTATCTTTGATACAGTGCACCAAGTAATCCAAATAAGCAAAATAATCCAAACAAGGGAAATACAATTTCCAACCTGCTAGATATTCAAATTATGAGATCATGTTCTCTAAAATCAAAGAATAAATTCTAGGAACAACAGAGGCTAAAAGTAGGAAAAATTTATTGATATAAAGATAGCTTCTGTCTAAGAGAGAGAAGGGGAACAAGAAAGTGGGTTGCCTGCCCACATCGCTTCTCAAATGTGTTTTATGGGGCAAAGCCATGAGGCAAAGTACGTGAGGTGCATGAGTACATGAAGTACAAAGTGGAACAAAACTATATGATCCAGTGGAAAATCACAAGGTGGAACAAAGTCATGATCAATCAATAAGACTACGAGTATAGTCACCCAGGTAATCTTGATTAAATGGAGATCAAATGGGGAAGCCGGTCACATAGTGAACTGCGTGGATTTCCCTGAAAGAATGGGCTAGCTAGGGATGGTTTTGTCCCCAGTTAACATGATTGATATCTATTTAGAATATCAATCACTGCTATTTATCTCTAGGGGAAGTGTGTGTGTGTGTGTGTGTGTGTGTGTGTGTGTGGCAGTTTCTCTCTTTTTAATACAAACCTTCAGTGAATGTGTCTCAGTTTTTTTCTATGCAGCAGGTTCACCTCTGTCTGATTACCTTATAATAATTTCTAACTAACTTAGCTTTTTGCAATATCTTGACTCTGAGTTTATCTCTATTAACGACTCATTATTCTAAATAGGACAACTGAGCCCATGTGGAAGCCACCTAAGGCAGCCCTTCAACCTGAAAAAGAATTTCTGAGCTCCTTTGTGCAGAGAATTCATTTGATCAGATGGAAAGGAGTAGGTCAAGCTGGGACTTTAATGGGGAAAAAGCAGAGACAGTTTCAAGATTTAACTGAAAGTGCACTAGGACCTTACAAGCTGCTCTGTGATGCCCTGCTTCCAGGCAAGCTGACTCTCACCTGACTTTGCTTTGACTACTTGAAAGTGGTTTATTCATCTTTAACTTAGAATTTCCTCTGTCACCTGCTCAGCTCCACACCATCCACTCTCTCAGTTCCAACAGACCTCACAGATTACATGGGCACCTTGTGCCAGAGGCAGTGATGAATGAACCCTATCCCCTGGTGATGAGAAACAAAGTTTGTGTCCTCCAAGGGCTGCTGAAAGTAATTAACAGTCAAGTCAGTAATGATGCAGATTCTTCAAATGCATGTTAAAATTACAACTGAAGAAGCTTACTGCACATCCTTAAACTTCTGGCTTATCTTCAATTTTAATATTAAACTGTGATAAGTAATTTCATTAAGAGCTAAGTGAACTTATGTATTTAAGGGATCAGGATTTTTTTTATCTTAGAACCAGGAGAAAAAAATTAGTAAGTGGCACATGGTGCATTTGTTAATGCATCTTTGTCCTCAGAGCAGATGGACACATCATAGGAGCTTTTCAGTTTGACAAGTGGGCCTCACAGATGTGGAACTATAGCCCAGCCAGAAGCAAAATGTTTCCTCTACATTAAATATTTCTAATGGTTATATCTATGTTTATTTCAGATATTATATAGTATGAAAAATATTATGGCCTTTTAAGTAGGTATTTGTTCTCCTACTGTATTACACAATGCTACGAGATTCATTTTTTTTTCTGAGATACATTGTCTCACCTTATTTCAGCATGAGAGGCATGGGTGGTCCTCCTATGCATAGCCCTACCTGAGAGAACAATGATGGTGGCTGTGCTTCATTCTGAGAGCAAGTCAACCAGCTGTTGCCAAGTGGTGGACATGCCATGTGTCACCTGCTATGTGCTCCATGATAACTTTGATACTGAAGCAGAAAAATGCTCACCAGAGAGCATAATGGGAGTCTTGTTTGAATTATGAATAGTAAGAAATTTACATCTGACAAATTAAATGCAAAGGCGGAGAATCCAACAAAAAGAAAAAGCCATGACAAGGCTTTTAAAACTTT
>NW_004624868.1:2238216-2270601 GCF_000247695.1 Heterocephalus glaber
CAAGATCCCAATGATGAATGTAACTGTATTTTGTACCTAAAATGTACCGATAAAGTTAATGGGGGGAAAAAAAAGAAAAAAAAATTAAATTAAACCCCTAAGATCCCTAAGATGCCATCAAAATGCCCTGTAGCTTCTAAGGTTTTATTAATACAGTGTTTTATTAAATTACATAACTGCAAGTCACATAGCATATTTAGGGTTTAAACTATAAAAATAGGCTCGTACAGGCATTTTTTCTGACCATATCTTAAATTTGTGGGTGCTCTAGGACCATAACCCCTGCAAATTTCTGGGATCACTGAACTCTATAAATATGTACAACTCTTAAGTATTAATCTCTCTCTCTCTCTCTCTCTCTCTCTCTCTCTCTCTCTCTCTCAGGGGTGGGGGAAGTAAGTTGTTGGTGTTGTTATTCTTCTCCTCCTTCTCCTTCTTGTTTTTGAGATTGAATCTTACTAGGTTGCCCAGGCTAATCTGGAACTCCTGGGATAGAGTGATCCTCCAGCCTCAGCTTCCCAAGTAGCTGAGAGTCCAAAGCATATCCCACCATTCCTAGCTAAAACATAGTTTTTAAACAATGGTTAAGTTAGACCCCTCCCCCCAGGTTAGGGTTTGTTTGCCCAGCAAGAGATTTAAAAATGAAAAAAAAAAAAAAAAAAGAAATTTACATCTGAAATCATTGGGTCAACATGTCTTAAATAACTAGTGTGGAGAAGCTTTTCTGGGAACATTTCTCCAGAGTCCACCAATGTGGGGGCAGTTGGTGATGCAGATGATACACTCACAAATGCATGAGAATGTATGAAAATCAAGAAAATTTGGTCACAATCACCACCTCATCTAGGGTTTAAGTCTGATACAGGAATAATGAAAGGGAAGTCAGGATGGAAAGAGCCATATGTGACTGGCACGGGGAGCAGCTCAACAGACAAGACAGTAGAACACTCTAAGCCCAGTGGCAAAGAAAGGAGACTCAGCCAGTGGGCAGATGGGGAAGAACCTGCCTCCAAGTAAAGAGGAAGCCAGGAAATTTGTCCTTTGATCAATCAGAAATTTTAAAAAGGCAGGGAAAAGAATGAGTCTATGCTAGAAACAGAAACCTCAAGGCTCCACATGTTAACATTTTTCACAATATGACAGTGATGTAGGGGGTTTAGGGAGATGCTGCCTGTGTCTGGTGCAACAGACAAGGAAGACTGACTCTTTCCCAAGGCTGCTACAACCAGTTATGATAAAGTGTTGGGATTGGCTAAACCAGCTCACAGGTCAGCCAAGTCGGTTGCGAAAACTGTGATCATGCCTCAGAGTTAAGAGTAAAGTGGATACATTAGGGGAAAGGTAATGAAGTTTTATTATTTAAGGTATTTTTTAAATTTACCATTGTAATTCTGACATGAATCTCTTTTGGATTTGTTCTTTTGGATTAAAATACAAAGAAAGTTTGGGACCATTTGTCATTCTGCCTGAATTGCGTTGTTATCGTCTCCCTCTGACCTCAATAACAAATCATGATATTGATATAGAGTAGCAAGTAATCCAAAAATGATGTAGAGCAGCAAGTAATCCAAATAAGAAAAATAATACAAGGGAAATATTATAACTCCCAACCTGCTAAATATCCAAAATGCAAGTTACTGATCTCTAAAATCAAAGAGTAAATTCTAGAAACAGTGAAGGTTAAGAGTAGGAAAAAATTATTGAGAGAAAGATAGCTTCTATCTAAGAGAGACAGAAAGGGGACTGGAAAGTGGATTGCCCATCCACCCCACTTCTCAAAGGTGTTTATTGAGCAAATCTAATAAGCAAGGCAGTGGGTTCAAGCAGGGACAAAACTGCAGTCAATTAATAAGATCCAATAGGAAATCACAAGATGAGCATAAGATGGGACAAAACTATGATCAACCAATAAGATCACAAGTACAGTCACCCAGATAATATTGATTAAATAGGGATCAAATGGGGAAGCTGTAGCAAGGATACATGGAATGAACAAGGAATTTCTGGAAAGGAAATGGGCTAGGGGGATTGATGCCTATTTAGAATATCAATCACTGCTATTTATCCCCAGGGGAAGTATGTGGGTCCAGTATCTCTCCTCTTTTTACAATGATAAACAGTGAAAGTGGCTCAATTGTTTTTTATGTTGAGGGCCCAGATTTGTCTAACTGCCTTATAATAATTTATAACTAACTTAGCTATTTGCAATATTCTCCCCTCTGAAGAGTATCCCTAACTGCAGTTATGGGAGAATATCTAACTGCTTTGAATGTAAAAGGGGTGATGTGAGGGAGATGGCAGTTAGAGGGCCTCTCCAGAGAGCTAACTTAAATGGGCCTCAGGTAGAAGTCAATTGTAGTTTAGTAGTTATGAACTTTTTACAAGGCTGAGCTGGTGAACCCTGGTAAAAGGAGCCTGGCACATTTGTTGTTGGTTCCATCTGTAAGACTGCCTGGAGTTTGGCAACTCTAGGCAAGAATAAACAAAAGTTTTAAGAAATTAGAGCATGTATATTCTAGGCATGAGCACTAGAATGGAAAGGCAGGCTAGGGAAGAGCCACACTTAGAAACTGAAATAGGGACTGTAAGCTGCTGGCTCTTACACAGTTTTATTGATGGAAGTTTTCTGTAAGTCTGATATTTCATTATGTCTCTCTAGCTTAAACTAAAAGAAAATAGACACAATTTGAAGGACAATTTTAGCTAAAAACTTTAAAAGCTTTTGTTGAGCTTGTATATATTTTACTATAGTTTTTGTAATGACTCTTAATAGTGGTCAGCTACCAGTGTAGTTGGAAACTGGTAGAAGGGGTCAGCAATTGGAGTCTTTTTTTATATCTAGCTTTATTATTACAGTATTGACTTAATATTTCAGTTATTCTTTTCTATTGGCTGTTTAAAACCAAGTTAAAGTGAGACCTGTGTCAATCAAAACTAACCTCTTACTACCTATCAAAGTCAGAAAAGTTTCCTCGGGCATTACTTTGGAACCATGCACAGAGCCTCTCAGCTCCTCTGTCAGTGTCAGCCGTCAGGATGAGTCATACCCTTGCTTGACCATGTTGCTTTTGGTGAAAGCGTGGGAAATTTTTTCCTCTTGGTGACCCTCCTTTGGCACACTGTGCATTTGTCATCTGGTGTCCAGCAATCTCCCTGCTCAGGATGTTGGGTGACTCACCAAACATGTAGGATCCTGTAGGAAAGGTTTCTTCAGGTTCTAGATCTTTGTTGACTTTGGAGCACCAGGGCCAAAATATTGACTGTCCTCATAGCCCAGTTACCTTTTTAGTTCTGGTCTCTAAACTTTAGTTGTTGAACACCCAAAGAGAACATCAGTGACATTAGCATTGTAGTGGGAGCAATGAGCTTAGCTATTATAATTTTACCTGGATATCAAGCACTTTGAAATATAAAATATAGTTAGAGGACTGCTATTTTTATACTAGTCTTTTAGTCAAACACCACCTCCAACTGATCACAAGCCACTAAATGACACAAAGAAAATTCTCATTTAATTTGTTATCCTTTAATAGGATTTCATCTAAAGAGAACATGTATATTATATACATATATATATTATATATAAATGTACCTTAGAAGTTAACAATGTCTAGCCTCTAATTTTAGTGTGTGACATTGTTTGGACTGTTTGGTGCCTGAGCATCGCTAAATGTGGTGACACTTATAACATATGCATCACATAAGTTCTTAAGAAAAACTATTATTTAACTGGTAATCTTATGCTGGCTTGACATGTACCTCTTATCACAAGTAGCTGGAGCACAAGAAAAAGGCAGATACCTAAGTCAAAAAAGATTATTACCATAAACAATATCTTAGAAGACTTGTACACCTGGAAGGCATGAACTACACCAGGAAATAACAATGAGTGTCACAGTTATATAAAATCCTTTGTCTCAGATGGGGACTTAGCTCAGTGGTTCTGGTGACTGCCTCGGAAGTGGAAGGTCCCAAGTTCGATTCCCAGTACCCCAAAAAAAAAAGAAGCTGCTTTGCTAAAATCCTTTATCCTTTACCTTAGTTCTGTACCAAGAGCATCTTTTAATAAAACCTTATTGCTTTCCTACAGAAAACTTAGCCTTTTGATGATGATCAGTGTAAACGTATCATAATAGTATGTTTAGCAATGTTTATTGGGGTGTATTTCCAATAAGACTATGCAAATTATTGGGATCCCTTTGAGAACAAAGGTGGCAACAATATTTCCAGGCAACTGCTCCTTTATTTACCAAGGAGAGCCCTGACAAACAGATTTTTTTAAGGCTAAAGGTCCCCATTTAATTATCTTAACAAATTTTAGATGACCTATGAGAAGCAGAGCATAACAACACATTTTTTTCCAATTTTTATTTTTTGTTAGCTCATATTTGCAATACATAATGATTACATTCCTCATGGGGAGTTGGTACATGCACATAACACAACTTAATTCTTTTTTTAAATCTCCTTTTCCTCCCTCTCTACCCCTCTATCCCTTGGCCCCCTTCCCTTTTGGAAAAGAAAGATCTATCTCCCCCTTTCCTTTTATCTATCTTTTTTTTTTCTCTTTGTTTATGTTTTGGGTTTCTCATATAAGAGAAACCATGCAATATTTAAGATTGTGTGTTGGATTCATTTCATTTAATATTATGGTCTCAAGATGCATCCATTTTCCTACTCAGGTCTATCCTTCTTTATGGCAGAGTAGCACTCCATTGTGTATAAATACTATATTTTCTTTATCCATTCATCTGTTGATCAGTACACAGGCCACTTCTAACATTTAGCTATTATGAACTGGATCAAAGATCTAATTTTTTTTTGTACCAGGGATCAAACTCAGGACCTTGTGCTTGCAAGGCAGGTAGCAGAGCCACTGAGCTAAATCCCCAGCCCCAAAGATCTAAGTGTTAATCTTCTGGTTTCTTAATTTTAAGAACAAGAACATAATAAGACGAATGAATTTTCATCAAGCAGGTATTATTTTGTACTATCTAAGTGATAATTTCAAACAGGAAAGGACAATTGTGCTACAAATTCATTGAGAAATTAATTTATAGGAGGCTGACATGTAAGAATATTTATACAGTAATTAGTTTGTTAAAAGAGTGATGTCAAAATCAATTTTACCCATTAGATCTTAATTTAACAAGCACTGCTCCTACTCAATATACTTACATAATACTTTGACAAATCAGGTAGTAATCTTTAGATTTCTTTTTGGGTTGGTCTGTGGGTCTTTCAGTTTTGTTCATCTGAAAATGTCTTTATTTTACATCATTTTTGAAGCATATTTTTGTGTGTACAGAATTCTAGATTATAAGTAATTTTTTAAAATAATTTGGAAAATACCATTCCATCACCTCCTGGCTCCCATTATTTCTATCGATAGGACATGTGTTAATCTTACTATGGCACTGAATTACTTTTCATCTGTGGCTAACTTTAAGACATTTCTTCTTGTCTTTGTTTTTGTAAAATTATAAAGAACCTGTGGCTTATTGTTTATCATCAATTTTGAACAGTTACATTGTATTGTCCTCAAATTTTTTTTTCCTTAGGTTCTTTTATTGGTACATTTTAGGTATATAATTCATTTACATTTATCATTGAGTGTTTGTACCTGTACACGATGTATCTTATTCTTATTTTTTCCCCATTACCTGTGTACCCTTCACCCCCTCCACTCTTCCCTATTTACACAGACATAATTTCCATTTTTTTTCTTTTCTCATTATGTTTCCTTTCCCTTCTTTCCTTTCAACACATTATTTTTGACCAATGAAAGATTACTGAGTTATTATACACAGAAAACAATATATTTCACTTGTAAAACCAATCTTGACATCATTTTGATCCGCTAGCCACCTGGGTGGAAGGATGTCTTTTACTCTAATGGAATTTATCTGTAAGCCAAATTAAGCTTTAGACAAACATTTTAGAAAAATCCAAAAGGGCAAAAAGATGAAAAAAAAATCATTGAGCTCAAACAAAACAGCTGTACATATTGTAACAAACTGAACTGACAGACAGATAAGCACACATAAGATAACTTGTTTAGAAACCAGAGTGCACGCAGATGTATTTGACCAAGTCAAATTATAATAACCCTTTTATAATTTTAGGCATGTAACTGTAAATAAGACTAGTCAGAAGTTTTGTAGGTCAATTAACAGAAATCTCTTATAATAAGAATCAGAAGGGGAAAAAATCCTTATACCTGTGAAAGCAAAGATTTTTTTCAAGATGGGCCCTATGCTGATCATTTATTGGATGAAATATCTAGTTACACAGGCTTTTTATTATTGTTTTGATAGCCATAGTTGCTGAATAGTCACAGCTGGTAGCCAGAACTGCTGCTTAAAAGCCACATGTAACTGTTTTCTGTAGAGGGGCAGACTGTTATAAGATAATATTAACTATCTCTAGGAGTGGGTGTGTAGACCTGGTCTGGGTGGAGAAAAAGACTACATGGCACCTGTTGGAGCTAAGCATGTATTTTAAACAGTGAAGGAAGAAGGCCTGTCAACGCTCCAATTTGCCCTGCTGTGGATGTCTATGAATGACCTTTTTTTCCGTGACCCTCCTTTTTTAGAGCCTGAGTTAGCATATCTCTGATAATAATGGCTGACCTGGCAAGATGTCTTGGAGAGAAATCATAACAAGAGAGGTAGTCCTCTGGACACGGGGCTATATCTATTTTTAAACATGTGTTTTTGTTTAAAACTATTATTAAACTCATAAGGTTGCCTAGGATTGTTTAGTTTTATCAATAAACTTATCTGTGCTATAAAAACCAGTCAGCATTATTCTTGAGAGAAGTAAAAGGAGTTAATCTGTAATCCTTCCTGAGGACTGAAAGATAAATTTGGACTAAAACTTTTATATTTATTCTTTGAGAGTTTCCGGATTAAACCTAGACCAGGTTTTGAATATGGTCCAAGGGGAAATGAAGGTCAGCTTTACTGTGGAAGTGTCCCAGGGAGGGGAAACTCACCATTCTGGAAGCTTGGTCATGAAATTCAGCAGCCACTGAGGAGGGAAGTGCCTTGAACCAAACACTGTTGAGATAAATTTTTAAGGAAAGGGCAGTGGAGAAGAGACAGAAGAATGAATTCTAAGTATGGCACAAGAACTAAATATTAACCATCTCAGATGTAGAAAGACAATTAAGATCAAGCACCTTCCCAGAGTGTGTCTGTAATCCTTCACAAAACATGCCTCCAGAGACAAAAGCTAGGATTGACTTCAACTGCATTGCCAAGCAGAAAATTAAACCAGTAACAAAGAGCTTGAATGGGTGCTTTGTTTTTTTACCTCTTGAAAGAGATTGAGAGAATGAAAGTGTTCTAAACATATTGTTTAGGAAATAGTTTTTAATAAATTATTTTCAATCTATAATATCTAATTTTTGATTTGCATACCCCACAGGCTGTTGAGAAGGTACTTGATCTTGTATAAACACTCCCAAAGCCATGTCTTACCTTTTATTAACATACAAACTGAAATGGTGTCCTGTAGGCAGGCTCAGTGATGGAGCATTTAGAAGCCCTTGTTTGAGCTTCTGTAATTTGTTCTGGGAATCAGGTTCCCAGGTTAAAATATGGGTATCTGTCTTTTGGATTTTTCATAAGCTGATAGAGGGGTCACACAATCTCATTATATCCTGCTATCCAAAGGCAACAAAAACCTGTAACTTTTAGGAATCCCTTTAGCTCTTCTAGGGTCTTGGGCTGTGGGAGGCAAAGTATTGGCTTAATTCTTTTTCCCCCAGTCTTTGGGTTCCTTTAGATAGGTCCCAACTATTTTACCTCAAGTCCATAAAATTGTTTTTTTTCTTTTTGTTACCAGGGATTGAACTCAGGACCTTGCACCTGTGAGGCAGGTGGCAACACCATTGAGCTAAATCCCCAGCCCTATAAAGATCAATGGTCAAATTAGAGTACTTTTTTGCCTGCAAAAGACATCACCTCTAGAGACTGACAGAGTCCAGTACATGGCTTGGAGAGATTCTGCCCTGAGTTCTAGGGCAGAGAAATCTCTGAGACATTCCTGTTGTCTATCTAGTTACCTAGGCAAACTTCATTAGAAGCAAGACAAGTCTGCTCCTTCAATGTTCATTTAAAATTTATTAAATATTTGAAACTCACAGGTTAAACTTGTTTATCATCTAGCAGCCACAATTCACATATTAGTCAAAGCACCTTTATCAGTTTCCTGTACATACCTGAAGAAAGAGAAAGGCTGACCCACATCCCTTTTTTATTCTAGTTAGCATATAAAAACACAAATGCAAGTTGCTAACTGCTGTTTCCCTTGGTGTAAGACAAAACAGTCACCACAGTTGCCTTAGCCTGACTTTCTGGAAGGAGAGGTGATCTGACAAGGGATTCTTCAACTCCTAACAAGTTGGAGAAAAGTTTAAGAGGAGTTTCTAACTCACTAGCAGAGAGAAAAAGTGCAAATAAAGTCTAAGCTGTTTAAACATGCCCCCTCCCCAAATCACCACACACCATTCTGCAAGTCCATAGTCAAAGTTTCAAAGTCCACAACCTATTAGCGAAGGTACTTTTCTCCCCTACACACATAAATGATGAAGATCAGACTTAGGAAGGTAGAGAAGAAGGGTTGGAATTCTCTCCTAAACTTATTAAAATCCTTCCTTTTTTAGTTTTACATGCCTCTATCAGGAGAGAATAAAGTGACAGGGAAAGATCAGAAATGAGACAAGGTAAAGGAAGGTTTTTCTTCTCATGCTCATGATGAGTTATTGAGACAACTTCCTCGTGAGTTGTCAATCTCGGCCTGCAAGGGTGAGAATGGGGAATCTTGACAGTTAAGAATTCCTCCTCACAGTGGAAGATCAGACCAGAAAGGAAATAGAGGCAGAGAGGCCCAACATTTTATCTACAGTATAGAGAAGGATTGAACCGAATGTCTCAGTGAATTCTGTCTCCCAAGTCTTAATAATGGCCATCAACATTTTGTCTTTTAACTGATGGATAGGGTCTTATTGTTTATTAATAGGCATGTATATTTCTTAAGTATAAACCAGATTTCATAAAAGATCCATTCTATAGCATTTTCTAAATTTACTTGTAGTTACTACTAAAGTCCGCAAGGTGGTGATCTAATGCTACCTTTTCCCCTAGCACTATTGTCTAACAAAACAAAGAATGCAACTTTAGCAATTAAGTCCAAATACAATATATACAAACCGAAAATTAAATGTAATTTTAACAAAGGAAAATGCATCATAAGAGAAACAAATAATTTGCAAAAATTTAAGACATACAAACAAAAATGTAAGACAATTCTGAAAGATAAACTGTAAATCTATGAAAGGAAGAACAGAATTTATGAAACAAAGAATCAAAATCTATGAAACAAATGGCCAGAGTCTATGAAAAAAAAAGACTATAAAACAAGAACCAGAATTTATGAAACAAAAAGTTAGAATATATGAAGCAAAACTACCAGAAGGTTAGAACCTCTGAAACAAAAGCAAACTCTTACCTCCATCCATTGATCTTGGTGGAACCTCCGAAATGATATAGGGCAGAAGTAATCCAAAAATGTTGTATGGCAGCAAGTAATCCAAGTAAGCAAAAATAATCAAACAAGGGAAATATTATAACTCCCAACTTTCTAGATATCCAAAATGCAAGTTCTTGTTCTCTAAAATTGAAGAATGAGTCCTAGGAACAGCAGAAGTTAAAAGTAGGAAAAATAGCTTCTGTCTAAGAGAGACAGAAGGGGGCCCAGAAGGTGGGTTGCCCACCCACACTGCTTACTTCTCAAAGATGTTTTATTGAGAAAAACCATGTGGTGAAGGCAGTGGGTCCAAGGTGGGACAAAACTACAGTCAACTAACAAGATCCAATAGGAAATCACAAGGCAGACATAAGGTGGGACAAAACCATGATCAACCAATAAGATTACAAGTACAGTCACCCAGATAATATTGATTAAATAGAGATCAAATGGTGATGCTAGTCATGTAGCAAGCATACATGAAATGAACAAGGAATTTCTGGAAAGGATACGGGCTAGGGGAACTGATGCCTATTTAGAATATCAGTCATTCCTATTTATCCCCAGGGGAAGTATGTGGATGCAGTATCTCTCCTCTTTTTGTACTGCTAACCTGTGAATGTGCCTCAGTTGTTTTTTTACACTGAGGGCTCAGCTTTGTCTAATTGCCTTATAATAATTTCTAACTAACTGAGGTATCTGCAATAATAATAGTAGGGGGTGCCCTAAGGTATCTCCTGCACTCCAAGTATATTCTTCCTTTCCTTCATTGTGCAGTAACACTCCAATTTCCTCATGATAGTGTGGCTCAATTACCTCTGCCAAAACTGTAACTGCCTTTTGGGATTGTTTACTCAGAGGCCTGAGGAGACCAGAATGACTAGGGAGAAGTTTTAGCTTCCAGTTCAGTGGTATCATTGTTGTGCTTCCTGATACAAGTCTTCCTCCCTCTGAAACTAAGACTTCTAGGCCAGCAGAGTATTTTTGAGGAATGAATATTTACCTTTTCCCACAAAGGAAAGAGGCTATTACTTAAACTTGGCTCAACTCAGAGGAAAGAGATATGAAGAGGCTGATCTGAGAGTTTTGTGGATCTGAGTGGAGATCCTTGGCCAGGGTTGAGCTCAGACTTGAAAAGAAACTGTGAACATTCACTGGTTTGGGGAAGAGAGGAAAAAAAGTGACATTACATGGAATGTGTATATTCATGGATACAGGTTACATGCCATAAAGTTCAATTTTCAAAAAATCCAAAGCATGACTCCCATAAACATATAGATGAGCATCCATCAATGATTTAACTCAGCTCATTAATCCATGAGCGAACCAGTAAGATGGTAAAGTTGGCTCAGAAAATATTTAAGAAAGAAATGTACATGGGGAGTGTGACAGATGAGTGTGTGGATGAGATCACCAGGTCAGGTGTAGCACTGATTAGTGATTAAACTCTAATCCTTGAGATTACCTTCTCTACCAGATAAACAAACAATTGACATCTCTCATGAGTTGGAATTATATGGGTCTATGTGCTGATGCACTGAATCTGGGGCCTTTTGAAAATAACAAGCAGTAACTCAACTGAGGTTCATTCCCCAAAGGATGAAATAATCCTTCAGTGGGACTGAGCTTCCTGACATCCTTAGTACATGTTACTGTTTTTAAAAATTGAATTTCCAAGTTTAAATTTTTTTTTTTTTTTTTGGTAACAGGGATAGAATTCAGGACCTTGCACTTGCGAGGCAGGCAGCAGCATTACTGAACTAAATCCCTGGCCCTGAAATATGTTTTTTAAAAAACCATAAATTGATATTTTTTGTGATTTAGATTTGGGTCACTCAGAAAGAAGCCAGTCTCAAATGTATAATAGGTAATGTGAAATAGGAAGAAAAAGGGCAAAGGGGAAGGAAGTGGGAGGGCTAGGGGAAAGGATAGAAGGGAATGGGATTAATATGAGAAAATGGAAAAATAGCAACAAAATCTTTGTAAATAGGGAGGAATGGAGGGGTTGAAGGGAGGGCTGGGCAAGGGTGACAAATAAGAACCAAGAGAGACTATGTAAAGGTGCAAATTTCCAATGATGAATGTCATTATATTGTATACCTAAAATGTACCAATGATTAGAATGAATAATCAATAATGTAAAATAGGAAGAAAAGGTCCAAAGGGGTAGGGGTAGTGAGAGGGGCAGGGGAAAGGAAAGAAGGGAAAGGAAAAATAATGAGAAATGGAAAAAATGGAAATAAAGTCTTTGTAAATAGGGAAGGGTGGAGGGGGTGAAGGGAGGGCTAGGAATGGGGAAAAAATAAGAACCAAGATGCATTATGTAAAGGTACAATTCCCAATGAGAAATGTAATTGTGTTGTATACCCACAATGTACCAATAAAAGAATTTAATAAAAAAAAAAAAAAAGAAAGAAAGAAAGAAACCAGTCTGATTTACAGTGGTTTCAAGTGGGTCACAGTAAGGAGGAAGGTTATCTAACAGAAGAGTCCCAAGGCATTAAACATAAGTGGAAGAAACTATAAACAGATAGCAGGAGGTAGGTCATTGCCAAAGTCAAGTGGCTGAGTTAGTCATGTTCAATGGGGAAACTCATGAGGGAAGAGAGATTTGCCAAGTATAGAAAGAGGCCAATGAGTCCTAGACAAGGCCATCCAACAAGACCCTCTTACATCAATTTACCTTGCCAACTGATTAATGGCTTTTAATTTCAGAGAGCCATATTTCATTCTACTTGGTGTGAGCCAGGCAGAGAGAGAAGAGACAAGGGCATAGAGAAGAGAAAAATGCAGGCTCACCCCATTCCCTTTCCCACTGCAGGCTCACTGTGCTGGGAAGAAGATGAAATGATAGCATTGAATATGTTTCAGCTTCTGACTCACACAGAGCTAAGCATATTTCGCATCATGGACCTTTGTGACAAGAAATAAGCAGTATTTTTTATTATGTAAAAATGCGATATCATATCTAGCCATGACTATTGTACAGGAAGGAGTAGGCTGGTGCAAGTTGCAGCCTAGTTGAATGGGCCGTGACAACAGGATAGAGCACTTTCCCTTGAGCTCAGCAGATGGAGGCCGCTCCTGCAACACAACCTCTGTACCGCTGTGCACTGGACATGGGCAGAGTGTGTGTTTGGGGGTACAGAGGGTGAATTTGGGTACAGCAAAATCTCTGTCTTTCATATGGGAAAATGGACAGGTGAAATCCACGATTGAAAATGAAAAGTAAGAAATGGTGACATATGAGAGGAAATACCGAAAATACCTCATTTCTGGAAAATCAGGGTTGGATGGGGGAGACCTCTCCTTCCTTTCTCTTTGAAGATTCCTGTGTCTCAAAACCATACATGTTGGCATATGTATTTCAACTGAGGAAGGCCTCACTTTTCAACCGAGGAAGGCAACACATAAAATGTCCTCAGAGAGACGTAGAAAGAAATCATTTCTTGGAGGAATGATATTCTCGCAGTAAGTTATAAGATGTTAATTAAGTATTAAATTCTTTGTTTGATCTTACCATCTAAATCACACAAGTCTGAATAATTAAGAGGAAAAAGTATTATAGTGTGGAAGGGACCGGCTCACAGAATGTGTTTCAACATCTGGAGGCCTAGGGATGTAACTCAGTATTAGAGTACATGCTTAGAATATATAAGGCCCTTGGTTCAATACTTAGCTCAAAAACAATTTGGCTTTGTAATTTTTGAATAAAAGCTAATGAGATACAAACAAAAATTCTCTAATGTAATATGCTATTAGAAAAACACCTAAAACTTTTTAACAAAATATCATTGACACTAGCTAAACGATTTATCATTTATTCACTGACTAATGAATTGCTTTGACTTTCAAAAGATAAATAAGAGTTCAAGAAATAGTTTTACTAAATGTTCTATTATTTCCATGCAGGTTTTGCAGACTAGACAGCTTTTCATAGCAAAGAATTTTAACATTTAAGAAGGAATCCAAAGTTTTTTAAATTTTCTAAATGACTCATCTCCCTTCTCTTGAATCTTAGAACAGAAGGATTTATTCAGAAGTATAAACTCAGTGTAAGGTGGATACTTCTGACATAGCTACCCAATTCATTCTCTCCAGTGCAGAATAAAATTTAGAGGAACAAAGAGGAGGTCATTGACTCAAACATAGAAACCCAGAACTGTGTGGCAGAAAATAGTACAATCCATCCCAGATGGGCTGTGTTCTCCACTAAAGAAGAACAGAAAAGAGCTATTTTATGGGGGAAATTTGAGTACTACATCTGTCCTGTGATTCTGTCTTGGCAGAATTTGTGTCCTCAATTCTGACTCATCTTTTCTCTTCTTCTAAAACTTAGGAGGGGGCAGATACCTATATCCTCAAATGGGAGCTCAAATTGCTTTTATCTAACTCTGGAAGTGAATGAGATCAAAGAAAATTTTTTCCACACACTCCCACCCATTGCTAGCCACATCGTGTTTTAAAAAGCATTCATTCTACCTGAACATACTTTTGTTTCTAGTAAACATTGTGCGTGGGAGTAAGAACTTTGGAGACAGAGAGATGCTATACAGACTTCATCCCAAGACACATTTCCTGCCTGTACTTCATTTTATAGCTCCCAATGCATAGCCATAATTTTGTTCTGAGGTACAACTTCTAATGAGTACTGCAGCCCACTCCTAATAGAGATTGTCAGGCACCTGTCAGAACACTACCGTGTTTTCCTGTTTTATTGGCCACCAGGGTGAATGTTTAAATTCCTGAGGTCTATTTTTCAAATTTCTGCAGATGGTCAAAGCCTGCAACAACCACTTGGAGGTACAAATGTAGGGGCTTATTTCCCTAATGAGGGATCTGGGTGCAGCATCCTTTGCTGTAGAATTTAAGAAACAGGCGAGACCATTGGGAAACAAGAGGACTTTTTATTCCAAGATTTTAGGTGCACTGGTAATCAGCTGGACAAAAGGGCTAAAGCCCAAACAAAGAAATGTTCCAGCTTCCATACATTTATGAAGGGATGAGCGTGAAAAGGGAGAAAGACAGTTATTCATTTGGTGACAGTTTTAATAGCTTAACCTTGAAAGAAAAGCAGACATAGGAATTTTAAGATGTCATAAAACCTTGTTTACTGGAACACGGTTGTCCACCTTATCTGTATCTCTTGAGAGAAAACAGCTCCTCAGAGGTTATGAGACTCCATTTACAGGACTATAACTACCTTATCAGTATCAGGGGGAGGTCAGCCTTGAAGCCAGAGTCTTGAGAAACCAGGACATCACAGGACTTTGTTAGCAAGAATCTTGCTGTTTACCTTATCTATAGCAGAGCAGAGGTCAGCAGCTGGAGGGAGGCAGGATCCACGGGGAAACCGCATGGAGCTGGGAGACACTGCCTAAGGAAAAAATTAAGTTTCTTTTAAATTCTACTTTACCTTCACTGAAGCTGTTAGTAAGAGATCTTTTCCACTGCAAGGTTTTATCTGGTAGTTTCTTCAGCTGCTCTAGAGGCTGCAATTGAACTAATGTCTCCATAGAAGAATTGTCAGTGGCCTTGTCAGCATCTTCCAGCTACCTGTCCTCGTGACACAGCTTCCAGAATCTGTTGATCTTGGATGCTATGACAGCACCATTCTGGAAGACAGAGCTGGTTCCCATATCTCAGTGTCTGTTCTGTGCTGGGTGCTGCATGGAGTTCTACTTATCAGTGATTGGACTGACCCTGTCATGTGTGATTGAGCAGAGCCCTGTGTAACACAGGAAGAAAGCTAAGTGCACAGTCTCTGCATAGCCCCTACCCTCAAACTGTCACTTAGGCATTCTTATGAGTGGTTCTGATGAGCTTCTCCCTCTTGCTAGTCTGTGCCAAGGAACAGAGACACAGCAGCCACAGGTGGAAACTGTTTGGGAGTAACAAGGAAGTCACTGTAGAGAGGAAGGGTGAGACCAGCTGCTTAATTTTAAACTGCTCTCCATTTACAAAATGTGATTGAAAACTATAGTGAATGTTCAAATTTTAAAAAAATTATTACAGTAAAAGATTCATTCCCATTAATCCATATTATGGCTTATATCTAGATGATCCTGTCAAAGTCTCATGTACTCATAGGTGGGGTTTTCCAGAGGTAGCTGGATGTAGGACATGAATACGGACTAAGGGTGTGTGATAACTAAATTAGTCCACTGACAGGCTTACTATACTTCTGAGTGTGGATGATAGGAAGGCCCACCTTGGGTACGGGTGGCACTGCCCAAAGGGTATGTATCTTGGATATGATAAGAGAGAGAAAAGAAGGTTCCCTGCTTCACTGCTTTCTTCCTGCCCTGCCATGGACTGTTTCTCCTCTGCCATGTCCCTCTGCCATGCCATCCTGCCTTGGAGCCAGCCGACTATGGACTGAAACCTCTACAAACTATGAACTAAAATAAACCTTTCCTCCACTAACTTTGGTGTCAAGTATCTTGTCTCAGCAAGGAGAAATTCCCCAAGACAATCCTCAAAATACCTGCACACACATGCTTCAAGCACGCCCCTCCCAGCGTTCTTCCACTCTCTGAAGCAGTTCTGGGAGTCCTCTTTCGCGAGTGTCTTCAGTCTCATGGTTGTGGCTGCCAGGATGTTTCAAACTGGTTCAAAATATTTACCTGTCGTGGTCATTTTGACTTTGGGGAAGTGTCAGAAGTCATACCGCGATAGATTTGGTGAATAAGGTGGATGATACACCGCAATGTTTTTATAAGCCTGTCTTTCCGAAGGACGGCACGTGGCAGCAGCAGTCATCATATTTCTATCACACATCATAAAGATACTCATGAGAAAGGACTTTTAGAACTGCTTCAGAAGTAGCAAGAATGATGGGTGCGTTCAAAGTGAGGAGGAGGATTTTGGAGAGGTTTAACTGCAACCTGTGTTCTACTGTAATACTTATTTGCATGTAGACACTCACCATATTGTTGATTACACCTTTTATTCATTTATTTGGGAAAAGCAGTGGGTGCCTACTAACAGTCAGATGTGATTAGGAATCCTAGGAAGATGACTCAGTGAACAACATCTATGTTTCCTTAACTTTGTGTGCAGTAAGGTTTTGAAGTAAAAAGAAAAAAATTACCAATTGAGGAAGAAACTATCTAATAGAAAATAACAGTGTAGGTGGGGTCATGATACATGATAGTTGGGACAGAGATGGTTTTTCTGAGAACTTGAGCTTATTCAAGGACCACAAGGGATCTGATTCAGCAGAAGCCAAGGGAAAGGGCACCCTTGAAGAAGAACAATGAATGCAAATTCCCTAGGTAAGAAAAAGCCTATTTTCAGAATTCTACTTCTTTTAAAGACTGACACAACAGGATGGCGGAATGGAATGTGGGAGGGAAAACAAAAAATGAAATTGAAGTGAGCTAAGGGCAGATGTGCAGAGAGTTGCAAGCCACTGTGAGGACACTGGATGTTATCCTAAATTCAGTGGAAGGTTACTGAAAGATCATAACTAAGGGCTTCACTTAAATGGATGTTTCAGGGAAATGTTTATGGCTTCAGTGAATTGAGACAAATTTAATTGAGAGTAGAAAAAAGCGGGAGAGCAAAGTTAATATGGGAGACAATTACTATAAAGTAGGTGAGAGGTGGCAATAGTCAAGACCAAGATGATGGCCCCTTGAATGGGAGAATCACAGACTGAAGGCCTGAGGGCTGTGTAGATAGGAAGTCACATGCTACATATTGACGGTGTTTCCCAGGGGCCGGGTAATGGGAATGAGGAGATACTGGTCAAGGTGTACATGTCAGATTAATAGGAAGGATAAGTCCTAGAGATCTATAGCATGATGATCACAATTAATAACAATACATTCTATCATTGAAAATTGCTGAGAATAGATCTTAAATTTTTTCTCTGTACAAAAGATAAGTATGTGAAGTCTTGGGTATATTAATTAGCTTGATTTAACCATTTAAAATATACATATATGTAAATATACTGGTACCTCGGTTCACAAATTTAATTTTTTTTACTATTCTTGTTGCAAACTGATTGGGACGAGAACCAAATCAAATTCAATGGTTAGGTCAATGTTGGCCTTATAGGGAAACTGGATTGGGTTCAGGTCCAATTTGGTTTGTGACCAGAATCATGGAAAGAATTAAATTCATGAACTGAGGTACCACAGTATCTGAACATTTTACTTTATTCCATATCTATCTAGCAAGTATCTGTCTATCTATCCATACATACATATAGATAGATAATGTATGCATATATGGGTAATATGTGTATATAGGAATTACATATACATATACATATAATTTTGTCAATTACACCATCACAAAGCCAAAAGAAAAGAAATAGAAATAGGAGAGGGAAAAAAAAGACAAGAAGATGGAAAATAGAACTCATAGTGCTTACCATGCAAGACTCATGAGGTTTGTCAAGGAGTTAACAATATTGGCTTTGGGCAATACAATTTGTATCTTCTAAGCTTCCCTCTTCTCTTGCAGGAACTACTCTTAAAACACTCCAAACTGGTCTTCTGCTTCCATTTTTGCCCTTCTACAACTTATTTCCCACAATGGAGCCAGGGATCTCCTTTTACAAGGTACATCCAATTGTGCTATTCATTTGCATGTAGAATGCATCAAACAGCTCTGCAGCCTGGCCTACATGGCCTGTCCCTACTCAACTGGAAAAGTCTGGTTTCCTGTTTCCATGTGTTCACGTTCAGTCCCTCTTCTCTAGTCACACTGGCTTCCATGACTCCATAGACCTTTCTCAAGGAAGCATGAGATCATGGCCGTGGGAACTGAGGCCAAGTCACCATAATGGTAAAAGAAGGTCAAAGGTAGCCATAGGCTGGATGCACCCATATCAATGTTCAAGTGACCGTAATGTCCAGGAAGTGTCTCAGATAGCAGAATTGTCCACCATAGGGGAGCAGGTGATAGGAGAGTCCTGAACCTGAAAACACCACTGTCTGAAGTGGAAAGGAAATTGGGGAAAAATAAAACTCATCTCCATTTCCTAACCTGGATATAAGAGAGGTTACTGTGCCTGAGAAGGGTACAGTGAGGTGAAGCCTAGAGGACATTTGGTAAACTGCTATGGAAGGAAGTAAAACCTGGAGAAAGAGTTGGAAGCACTGGGGAGTGTTAGTGGCAGAAATTCAGAGGTCATAGTGCAATAATTTGGGAGAAAATGGAGAATAAATGAATCTGATGATGGGATTTGTCACACCCAGATCCACCTTAAGCAGGAAGGATATTATACCTCTATACAGCCATTTCTCCACCAGGAGTAAGGATGGTGTTCAGGGCTGTCTGCCCAACAGGCTTGAGACTAATGATATTACCATAACTTGGAATTATGCCTGAGGTTTGGGATAATGATGCTGCAGCAGCATCCATGCAGGCCACCAGAGGCTTGTCACTCCTTGAGTATGAGAATTCAAATGTCTGCTCTCCAAGGGAGTTGTATTAAATGATCTCCTTGGTTTGGTGGAGGTCCTTTATTCTAATGAGTTTTTAAAAATTAGTCACTTACTTTACCAAAAATATATACAGATGTTCCTAAAGGTCCAATTAAGTTGAAACTATCATAATTCAGAAATGCAACTCATATACCTATCCTACCAGAAATTATAGCTTAATCACACAGTTCCTGGTAGCGCATTAGTCATTTCCTCCTGTGATTGTGTGGTTGACTGGGAGCCTCGGTAGCAGAAACATTAAGAAAGACCAGGAAAGAGTCTGGAGAATCAGAACCAGTGCTCTGTTTTCCAGTACAGTCTGAGTTACTCATTGAACCCCCCATACGCATGCTCCCACTTTCCACCCATCCCTTGAGCTGCAGAGTAACACTGGAGGAAGGATGAACCCAAGGAGACTGGGAGTTGGGTGGGAACCCTGCAGTAGCATGCAGTGTCCTGAGTATGTGCCTGAGAAGGGTACAGGGAGGTGAAGCCTGAGTATGCAGAAGGGCTCCCCTGATGGTGTGCAGGTGACCATGTGAAACTATCTCCCAACTCAGTGATCTACAGACAGCTGCACAGTAAAACCTTGGTTTGTCAGTGTAATTCACTCTGGAAACATGCTTGTAATTCAAAGCACTTGTATATCAAAGTGAATTTCCCCATAAGAAAAAATGGAAACTCAGATGATTCATTCCACAACCCAATAATGTTCATATAAAAATGATTACGATCCTAAAATATAATACAAAATAATAAAAATACAAAATATAAAGAAAAATAAGTTAACCTGCACTTGCCTTTGAAAACATTCTTGACTGGTGTGAGGGACACAAGAGAGAAGAAGGTTATTGTGTAGGATGACTTTCACTATCACTAAGAGAATCACGGCTATGGGCTCAATGGAATCTTTTTCTTTCCATGCACCTTTAACAAGGAACCTACCCAATGACACTTACTTTTACCTCCTTTTGAGGATTTTGAAGAAATGTGTCATTGCATTGTTGTCAAACAGATTCATCACCTACACTGCAGCCTTATTCAGGTGGTGTTTTCTACAGAATTTTGCACTGTTTTCCACGTTTTACACATCTCCCTAATCTCATCTGAAGTAAGGGATTCCTCTACCTTTTTCTCCTCCTCCTCTACAGATGAGATCTCCTCCATTACCTCTCGCTGTTGGGAAATGATCACCCACAATCTGCCATGAGGTGGGGGGAACCATTGGCTCAGTTGTGATCATGTGAAATTTGGCACCATGTACCACTAATATTGTAAGACATTGCTCGTTTCTCAAGTTAAAATTTATTAGAAATGTTTGCTCAACTTATGGAACACTCGTAGAACAAGTTACTTGCCATCCAAGGTTTCACTGTGTCTATTTGGCTCACAAATCTACACTATAGGGAGAACCTGATAGGGACAGCTCCACTCCACCCCTGGGATCCCCCGGGTGTCTGAGCCCACCTGAGAGGCCACTCACCCTCACATCCAGCCTCACAGCTGGGGCTGGGTAATCTGGGCTCCTTGCAGTCATTCCTTGTCTCCCACTCTTTCTGGCATGGTGCTTCAGGGTAGCTGGACTTCTTAAAAGTTAGAGCTGAGAAAAGAGCAAGTAGAAGGAATTTCACCTTTTACAGCCTAACCTCTGAGGTTTCATGGCGCTGCCTCCTCCACAGCTTTTTGGAGCAGTCTGTTACAAGGTGTACCCAGTACCAGGAGACACAAATAGACCTCACCTCCCAGTGGTGGAACATCGTGGGCTCCTTTTCAATGAAGGCATATGAGATGGGATATATACTGACATGACTCTTTTTTGGAAAATATAATCTGGCCACTGCTCCTAAAGGCAAGACAGAGAGGAAAAAGAACATACTGCTGCTCCTTTGCTCCTCCTTCAGTATACACCTAGCTTGGATTGTGCCTGTTAACAAAATGCATTTAGCAATAAAGAGTGATCAGGTATTGGAGCATCATGAACTCATTCAGGAGGGAGCCAACAGAGAAAGCAAGATAAAAAGAGCTGGTTCCAAGGGCATCTGAAAAACAAGGACATTCAGATGGGTTAGGAAAGTCCTAAAACAAGAATTCTAAGGTACTCCCAGGACTGTGAACTTCAACAGAGAGAAACCCCAATGCAACTTTAGGGACCATTTCTCTATCTCTTAGCCTGTGAATGTGTAAAATTTTCCAGTCTCTGCATCAATCTCTAACGTGATAGGTTTTTCATTTGTTGATTATTCATCAGATACAATTAAAGAACAATTGTGTCTTCCTGGAAATCATAAAGCTAAATAAAAGAACTTTCTTTTTGTTGTTGTTTTGTTTTGCTTTGTTTTGTTTTGTTTTGGTACTGGGGATAGAACTCAGGTCCTTGCGCTTGCACAGCAGGTGGCGAAACCACTGAGCTAAATCCCCAGCCCTAAAAGAACTTTCAATGAAGAAAATAGTTCTACTTTGAACAGGAAAAATTTTGAAAATTCTAAATTGCCTTTTGCAGTTAGAAAATGCATATTGATTGAACAATATAAAGAAGTTTATGGGCACAAAAAACAATTGTAAACAATAAGGAGTAGCATAAAGTCCTTTCCTTGATGTGATGTAATGAAGCTTTACTGTGTGCTTTGCAGAGACATTGGTGGGAGGTGGAGTATGTGTGGGAAGCTTTAGCCACTGCAGAGTAAATTATTCTTTCTGTACTATTTCTTCAATAACAGCCACATTTGTGGTTGTCTTACTCTCAGATTATACTTAGAGTTAGGCAAAGAAAAATGTCTCCAGTGCCTGCACCCCCATGCAATTAATACACTTTGAACATGGACTGAAAATTCTTGAAGATCCAACCTCTCCACCAACTCTGGGCTTCCATAAGCCATGAAAAACCCTGCAGATTCATTCCACTATGGCACAAGCTCAGCCACAGAGTTTTCTCTTTGGCCAGAAAATGCTACATTGGTTAAATTGATAGGGGTATCTTTGCCCAAAACAATAATGCTGAAATATTACTTCAGCAACTGTGTTTTTGCAACTCAATGGTCATTCTTTCAAGAATTGTTTGTACTAGGAAAACACAAAGGTCTTCCCTAGAGGAGTTTAATAAGGGTCTAACAGGCCTAATAAAAAGTATTCTAGAGTGGTAAATAAAGCTTTAGACAGTCAGCTTTTTTTCTCTCCAAGGGTTGCCAGTTTTTTTCCTTTCATATAATTAGTAATCTACTGTGGATATTCAATTTCTAGTTGAAGACTGATTATCACAATCACATAAGAACTGCAATGCTTTCCTCTTTAGAGGAAACTTTATAGAAATAGACATTAGTGCTCATCAGGGAAATCCTGGAGACTTCTTGAAGAGAGGATGCAGGACTGACCCAAATAGTCAAGCCAGTTCCCATGGCAAGAGGAGGAGTTTAACCCAAGAGGAAGAGGCTACCTAGCTGAAGAACTTCTAGAAGCTGTTGTAAAATTGATCAAGTAAAGAGAAAAATCAAATTAATAATATAATGGGAGAAAAACAGGACACAACTAGATACAAACTATTCCTAATAATATTCTAAGTGAATGACAGCAATATCAACTTTACCCTAACACATTTGAAGACTATTAAGGAAACTCAAACAATATACAAAACTTTCTGACAAAGAAAAACACTGTGATCATATGGTTTATAGGCATGGTCTACCAAATTCTCACCAGCTAGATCATTACAATTTATATAGTTTTTTCCAGAGACCAAAGAAGGATGATTCATCAACTTCTTAAGACAAGGAAAATCACAAGACAAACCATGAAAAGTATAGTACAAGCAAAGAAAATTACAGGTCTCGCTCACTCATAAACATAGATGCAATTATTTTAAACAAAAATTTTAACTATCCAAGTTCTACACTGTATAAAAATGTTAGCACCCAGTACCTTGTGATAAAGTAAAGTGACAAAGCCTAGCAAACACTGTGCTAGCCCAGTGATCAAAGTAAACACCCTGAGTGACAAATCATGTGCATAGCATGTGTACTGTGGAGATAATATCGTAAGAATCCACTTTGCACCTATGGTCTTGCTCCCCTAAATCCAAAGTCACAGTTTAATTGTGAGAACTACTCCAGTCCAAATTGAGGGGCATTGTGCAAAATACTTAGCCAGCACTCCTCAAAACTGTCAAGATCAGTCAAAACAAAGAAAGTCTGGAAACAACTAAGAGACGCTAAAAAGTTTATAACTTAAATGCAATATGATGTCCCAGACAGGATCCTGCAGCAGAAAGAGGACATTGGGGGGTGGGGGGAATGAAATATGAATAAATATATTTAATAATAAAGAAATCTACTCATAAAAACAAAAACTAGAAACTTTACTGAAAATGAAAATATGAGTTGAAACACTGGTAGAAGATATTTGTGCCATTTGACTGAGAGAGAATTAGTATCAGTGACTGTACTAGGAAAAGACCTCAAATGGCTCTAAACTTGGTGGACACACTTCTCCAGTAATTCAATAAAATAAACTTTCAAAGCAGAGTTCCTAGCTGGCCCTGGAGGAGAAAGTCAGCCATGTGCTCCAGTTGGCTTGGAAGAAAGCCAGCACCCATGCGCCGAACTAGGTGTGAGAGCTATCTGGCAAGTCACTGCAGGTGGCCTCTAGCAACTGAGACTGCTGCCTGGACAGCAGCCAACAAGACAACTGAGGGACACACAGGGAAATGTATTCTGCCAACCACCAGTGCAGCTGGAAGAGGAGCCACCTGGACTTCAGCTTGGCGAACTCAGAGCAGAGAATCCAGTCATGCACTGCTGGGCTACTGATCCCTAAAAGCTGGGAGATGATAAATATGTGATACTTTCAGGTGCTGGGTTTATAGTAATTTATTATGCAGCAAATAGAAAAATAATGAAATACAATAACAAAGAACTAGAAATATGAAAACCCTTCATGAACAAAAACCTCCAAAGGCAAGAACAGCATTTCATAAGTGAGAAAGATTACATGGTCAATAAATACATGAAAGATATGTTTGAATTTAACCTATTTAATGAGGAGTACAAATTAAGCTAGGATAGACTAATAGTTTACACCTATGGAATTGTCATCAAATGATAAATCTGTCAGTGCCAAGATCTGGAGATGATGTGGCCAAGAATTTCTTCATATATTGTGTGTAGAAATGTGAATTGGTGTAATCTTTGTAAAACAATTTAGAATTATAATATATGTAGGCCATCTTTCCAAAGCCATTCCAAAATATCTGAGAAAATGAACCTAAGAGGAAGAAAGGTTTATTTTGGTTCACAGTTTCAGTCCACGCTTGATTGGCTCTGTTGTCTTTGGGCCTGTGGCAAAGCAGAACATTGTGGCAGGGAGCCCATGGTGGAGCAAAGCTGTTCAACTTGTGGCAGCTGGAAGGCAGAAAGAAAATGGCAGGGACTGGAGATCCCATTGCCTTCTTTGAGGTCACACTTCTTCCATTATACCTCTCCTCCTAATAATAATGTCAGGCTGGTGACCATGCTCTTAAGACAAGGGCTTTAGGGACATTTAAAATTCAAACTATAGCATACTGTGAAGTTCAATATTTTCAAGCATGCATTAGGAAATAAATATAAATTCCTAATAGCACTAGTTTTGTTAGCAAAGTCTTGAAAACAACCAAAATATCTGTGACCAGGAGAATGGAAAAATTAACTGTGGTAGTCACATAAGGAGTTATTATATAAAATGGTAGCTACCTGAAGTTATATGGATAAATCTTAGCAAAATAATTGAATAAGAACCAGTTTCAGGTTAAATGTGGCACAATACTATTTTTTTTTTTTGAGACAGTGTCTTGTTCTGTAATTCAGGCTGTCCTTAAACTCACTATGTAGCCCAGGCTGGCCTTAAACTCACAGCAATCCTCCTACCTCAGCCTCTCCAGTGCTGAGATTACAGACATGTGCCACCATGCCCGTGTGATACTATTTTTAGAATGTTAAATAAGATAACTACCAAAAGACTTTAGAAAAGACTTGTAAAATACTTTACATTAATTTTTTCACAAAAACATCAGACTAATAAATATAATCTTCAGAAGAGTAGTTACCTGGTGAGGGGGAGGAATTTGGGATAGACAAGCCGCATGTAAGATGAAGTAAGTGGCTATAAGATGTATAACTTAGCCTCCAGGAAATTTCTAGTAAAGAGAATATTAAATTGAATTTCTTGTGGCATGGGCTGTAGCCTCATTTTAGTCACTAGCTTTTATTTCTTTCTACTTAATTTATTTATATGAAATACATAACAAAGTAAAAACATTTAAGGAAATTTCACAAAGAAAAAAATAACTACTATCCCTCCACAAAAACAAAGGAATTAATTTTCAAAAGTTTTTTTTCTGTGTGTTCATCATGTATTGTATCAGTAGGTAATTATGTCAGTAATTCATTGTACACTTAGATGTTGGTTTCCACCCCTGGCTATTATGAATACTACAGTGAATGTGGGTGTGTGCAAATGTCTCTTCAAAATCTTCCTTTTACTTCTTATGGCTTTATATGTAGAAGTATGAATGCTGGATTACATGATAGTTCTATTGTTAATTTTTTGTAGAACCTCTATACTCTTTTTCCAAAGCAACTGTGCCATTTTACATTCTCATCAACAGTGCACAAGCAGCCAATTTCTCCAGTCCTCATAAGTATTTATCACTTTCTGATGTGTTTTCACTGTGTACATGTGTATATGTATCTGTGACAGTCATTCTAAGAGATGTGAAGTGACATTGTAGTTGTGATTTGGATTTCTCTAATGAATAGTGGCATGGAGCACCTTTTGTGTGCTTGCTGGAAATTTGCACATATCTTTGGAGAAATTGCTCAGTCCTTTGCACTTTCTTTTATCAGGCTATTTGTCATCCTGTTATTGAATTGTTGGTTCTTTTAAGTATATTTTCGATATTAACCCTGTATCAGATACATGAATTGCAAAATCTCTTTCCTATTCCATGGGTTGCTTTTTCACTTTGTTTGCTTTGTTGTGCAAAAGTTTGATGTAGCCCCGTTTGTCCACTTTTGCTTTCATTACCATTTCTGTGATGTGATATTCAAGCTGCCTAATCTAATGTGCTGAAGTTTTCACTATGCTTTTTGATAGGAGTCTTACAGTTTGAGCTCATCAGTTTAAGTCTTTAATCCATTTTGGTTTAATTTTCATATGTTGTAAGAAGGGTTCAAACTTTATTGTTTCATCTGTGGATATACAGTTTTCCTATTACTGTTTTTTAATTAGATTATCTTTTCACCATTGTGTGTTCTTGGCCTTCCTGTCCAAGTTCATTTGTTGGCACACACATGTGTGTGTATGTGTGTGTGTGTATGCATGTGCATGATGTGCATGTTTATTTCTGGGCTCTTTGTTCTACTTCATCAGTCTTCTGTTTATTTTTATGTCAATATCACAATTTTTTTGATCAGTGTAGCTTTGTAATATGTTTTGAAATCAGAAAATACAAAGCCTAGAACTGTGTTTTCTTTAGTTATTTTGACTATTTAGGGTTTCTTGAGATTTTATATAAATTTAAAGGTCATTTATTTTTCTATTTATACAAAAACCATTAGTGAAATTTTGTCGAGTATTACATTGAATCTGTAGATAGCTTTGAGCTGTATGGACATTTTGGTAATACTTGATCTTTTAATCCATGAATGTGGAATGTTTTTTCATCTGTGTGTGCATAAATGTGTGTTTGTGTTCTTTAATATCCTTCAGCAATGTTTTCTAATGTTCAATATATAACTCTCACTTTCAGAATTAGGTTCATTGCTAAATATTTTATTCTTTTTCATGCTATTGTCAAAAATATTTATTTTCTTAACTCTCTTTTCAGATTGTTCACTGTTAGTGTATTAAAATGCAACTCATTTTTGCATGTTGATATTATACCCTGTAACATTGCTTAATACTTATATTAACTCTAACATTTTATTGTGGAATCTTTGGATTGTCTATATAAAAGATTGGGTCATCTGTAAGCTTTCTTGTGAATGGTTAATTTCACTGAGCTTTTCAATCTGGATGGCTTTTATTTCTTTTTCTTGCTTAACTGCTCTGGCTAGGACTTCCAGTACTATGGGGGATACAACTGGTGGAAGTAAGCATGTTGGCTCCTGCCTGATCCTAGAGCAAAACCTTTCAAAGTTTCACCATTGAGATTGTTACATATAGACTTCATTATGTGAATTCATTTAGGGATATGTTTGTATCTCTAGTTTTTAACTGTTTTTATCAATGGAAGGTGCTGATTTTTTGAAAGTTATTTTCATGCATTAAGATGGTCAGGTGTTCTTTTCCTTTGTTTTGTTAATGCAATGTGCTACATTGATTGATCTTTGTAAGTATTCCAAAATAAAGCACAATTGGTGATAGTTATTCACTCTTTTAATGTGCTGCTGAATTCACTTTATTACTACTTTACTACTGCTTTACATCATTATTCACCAGTGGTATTTCTTTCTTTTTTTTTTTATTTTTTTGTACCAGGGATTGAACTTGGGACCTTGCACTTGCGAGGCAGGAGCCAGAACCACTGAGCTAGATCCCTGGCCCCTAAATTTGAATTTTGTGTGTGTGTGTGCTGGGGATCGAACTCGGGTTCTTGCGCTTGCAAGGCAGGGCACGGAACCACTGAACTAAATCTTTCTGTAGTTTGAATGTTGTATATACAAAGATATGTTGTAATGTATTTTTCTGACTTTGGTATCAGGGCAATGATGGCTTTATGAAATAAATTTGGGAAAATTCTGGGTGTTTTATTTTTTTGGAAGAGTTTGATTAGGATTGGTGCTAATTTTTCTTTAAATGTTTCCTATTTATTATTTTCTTTATCCTAATAATTTGAAGTTTAATGTGTTGTTCTTTTTGTACTTGTTTCACATATAAATACAATTTCTTGATTTGAGATCTTTCCTTTTTAACATGCATGGTAACTGCTACAACCTTAATCTTGTTAATGCTTTCAGGGAGTCCCTTTAATTTTGGTGTGTTGTGTTTTCAATTACTTTAAGATATTTTCTAATTTTGTTAATTTTTAATTCATCAGTTTTATTGGTACATTTTAGGTATACAGTATGTTGACATTCATTATTGAGAATTTGGAAATTTCCACCTTCACATAATCTCTCTTGGTTCTTACATTTCCCCCTTCCCCTGCCCTCCCTTCAACAGCTCCACCCCTCCCTATTTACAAAGACTGTTTTAATTTCTTTCTTTTCTCATATTTATTCCTTTCCCTTCTTTCCTTTCCCCTACCCCTCCCACTTCTCCTTCCCCTTTGGACCTTTTCTTCCTATTTCATATTATCGATTATACATTTTCATCCTTATTTACACTTTCAGTTTCTCACACTAGAGAAACTATTCGGTATTTACACATGTCTGTTCTATTTATTTCACTTAAGTGTATATGCATCCATTTAGCTATAAATGTCTCTAGTTTCTTGTTCGTTATGGCTGAGTAGTACTCCACTATATTAAAAAAACACACATCTTCTTTATCTAGTCTCCAGTTGATGGGCAATGTGCTGTTTCCAAGCTTTAGCTATTACAAACTGTGCCACTATAAACATGGGTGCAGGTATATCACTGTGGCTTGATGCTTTTAATTCTTTTGAGAAGATAGCCAGCAGGGTAATAGTTGGGTCAAATGGGACCTCTAATCCCAGTTTTTTGAAGTATCTCCATACTGATTTCCACAGTGGTTGCACCCATCTGCATTCCCACCAACAATGGAGAAGGGTTCCTTTCTCCCCACAGCCCCACCAGCACTTGTTATTGGTTGATTTCTTGATAGCAGCCATTCTTTCTGGAGTGAGGTGGAATCTCAATGTTGTTTTCATTTGCATCTCTCAAATGAGCAGTGATGTTTAACATTTTTCATATGTTGCTTTGCTGTTTCTACTTCTTTGTTGGAAAAATGTCTGTTCATTTCAGATGCTATTTTTTGATTGGGTGTTTAAATTTGGGGAGTCTGATTTTTTAAGGTTTTTATATATTCTAGATAGTAGTCCTTTGTCTGAGGAACAGCTGATAAAAATTTTTTCCCACATTGTAGATTGTCTCTTAGCTCTGTTGGTAGTTTTTCTTGCAGTGCAGAAGCTTTTTAATAACATGAGATCCCAGTTCTTCATTCTTTGTGTTAGTGCCCATGCTACTGAGGTTTTGTTGATAAAGTCTTTTCCTATGCCAATATCTTCAAGAGCTCTACCTAACCTATCTTCCAGCAAGTTTAGTGTTTCTGTTTTAATATTTAGATCTTTGATCCACTTTGATTTTAGTTTAGGGTTATCTTAGATAGGGGTCTAGTTTTAATCTTTGGCAGATTGAAATCCAGTTTTTCCAGCGCCATTTATTAAAGAGGCCACTTTTCCTCCAGTGAGGATGGTTGGCCCTTTGTCAAAGATGAGGTGACTGAATATGTCTGGGGTTGTTTCTGCATTTTCTAATCTATTCCCTGATCCTCAGGTCTGTTTCTTTCCCAGTACCATGCTGTTTTTATCACAGTAGCTTTGTAGTATAATTTCAAGTTAAGGATTGTGATACCCCCACCTTGTCTTTGTTGCCTAGAATTGCTTTTGCTATTCTAGGTCGCTTCTGGTTCCAAATGAATTTTTGGATTGTTTTCTCAAGTTCTGTGAAGTATGCTGTTGGAATTTTAATTAGGCTTGCATTGAATCTATGTAGCAGTTTCGGAAGTATGGCCATTTTTACTATATTGGTTCTTCCTACCCAGGAGCAAAGGATGTCTTTTCATTTTCTGATATGCTCTTCAATCTCTTTTTTCACAGTGCTATAGTTTTCAGAGTAGAGATCTTTGATTTCTTTCCTTAGGTTGATTCCCAAGTATTTCAGATTTTTTAGATGCTATTGTGAAAGGAGTTGTTTCTCCATTTTCTCTCTCAGTAAGTCTGTTGTTCATGTACCTGAAGGCTATTGATTTTTGACATATCCAGTTACTCTACTGAATTTGGTTATTGTGTCTAGAAGACTTTTGGTGGAGTTCTCGGGGTCTTCTGTATAAAGTATTGTATCATTTGCAAAAAATGATAATTTAACTTCTTCATTTCTTATCTTTATTCCTTTTATTTCTTTCTCTTGTCTAATTGCTGTGGCTAATGCTTCCAATACTATATTGAACAGAAGTGGTGATGGTAGACATCCTTGTCTTATTCCTGATTTTAGTGTGAAGGATTTCAGTTTTTGACTATTTAGTATGATATTGGCTGTTGATTTTTCATAGATGGCATTTATCAGGTTGAGATAGAGACTGTCTATTCCAATTTTCTTTAGGGTTTTTAGGATAAATGGGTGTTAATTTTTAATTTCATTCCATTTGGATAGCAAAGGTACTTGGTATGATTTCAATCACAAATTTGTTAAAACTTAATTTATGGACTAACATGTGCTCAGTTTTGGAGACTTGTTTCTAAATATATAAATAACATAAATTTTTTAAATTATTGGGTAAGATATGAAAATATTAGAGTCCTCATATATTGGTGGTAGAAATATAAAAATGTGCAGCCATCTTGGAAAACTGTTTGGGATTTCCTGAAAAAGTTAATGAATTATCATATGACCTAGAAATCCCACCCTTTGGTTTATACACAAGTGGTTTGAAAACATGCAAATACTTGTACATGAATGTAAGTAGCACTATTATTCATAGTAGTCAAAAAATAGAAACAAGCCAGGCATGATGACACACACCTGTAATCTTAGTACTCTAGGTGGCTGAGACACAAGGATAGCAATTTGGAGCCCAGCCTGGACAACTAGTGACTTAGCAAGACCCAGTTTGGGACTTGAAATAGAAACAACCCCCAAACCCATCAATGGATGAATTTTAAAAATGGTATATTCCTGGCCGGGGATTTAGCTAAGCAGCACCACACCTGCCTCACAAGCACAAGGTCTTGAGTTCGATCCCTGGTCACAAAAATAAATAAATAAATAAAAAGGTATATTCCTGCAATTGGATATTATTCAGCAAAAAAAGGAATGAAGCACTGATACATGTTGAAGCATTAATGAATCTTGAAAACATATTATTCTAAGAAAAATCCAGACACCCCCAACCATATATTATATAATGTTATATGGATCACACATGCAGAACAGGCAAATGTGTAAAGACCTAAAGTGGTTACTAAGTACTAGGTGGTGCTGAGGAAAACAAAGTGGGTGTTGATAGGTTATTAAGTTCCTCTTTGAGATGTTAGAAGTGTTTTAGAATTGATTGAGACAGGGACAGCACAACTCTGTGAATGTAGTAAAAACCACTGAGCTGCCACTTTAGGGGGCAGATGGCATGTAACATAAATTACATATTGATAAAACAGTTCTATAAAAGTTACATACAAAAATATTCACAGGGTCACTAGGAAAAACTAGAAAAATCAATAAAAATGTCTGATAGTGGCAACCACATTAAGAGAATCTTGCTACTGGCATACTATGTGTTCTTGCAAAAGAATATGGCAGAGATCTCTGCATACTTACTGTTAAGGCATAACCTCCTAAACACAATAGTTACATGAAAAATTAGTTTAAATAATTATGCATATTCTATTCTTCTATTTTTAATTTAAAGTATTTATGGTTTTTTATTTTTGTATGAGTACTAAAAATGCTAAAGTAAAAGACATATACCCAATTGCCAATGCTGTCTTTGGAAAGTAGAAGGAAAGAGGAACTATGAGAACTGGACACTATATGAAGCCTTTCATGATTTGTTGTGTATGTCCAGAGATTGTTGGAACACTTTAGGACGAGAATATGTTTCTGTATTATGTGAGTAGTAAACAACAGATAAGCAGTTAAAGAATTAAGTAGACACAGTGAGGTCATGAGGATAAGGAGACCTGCCTTGATTCGGTGTCTGCTTAGCTGCTGCCAGTGTCTAAATGGCCTCCATGTAAGACTTGATCTGGATTTCAGTCTTTTGTAGAGGACAGAACTTTCAACAAGCAATGAAAAGAGAGATATTGCAATCTTTTTTCCTACTCTTTGCATTCTATTATGTTCCACTTCCATTCCTTTACTTTTAGTTATTGTAATTCATTTCTATTTAATAGTAATTCATTTTTATTCCCTGTAATTGTTCACTATTTTGTTCACACCTATTGATGAAAGATACCAAGGGCATAGCAATTGGGGGAGCAATTGGTAATAATTAGGAGGGTTTATTCATAAAGAGACTGATAATGTACAAGATGATAGGGCTGTCATGGGGATAGTGCACCTCTATGAGTGAGGTTTCTGCAGAGAAGTGGAACCTATAGAAAATTTATTATAAGATGCTGTCTCATTTTAATCTTTGGCAGGTTGAAATCCAGTTTTTCCAACACCATTTATTGAACAGGCTATCTTTTTTCCAATGAGGG